>APFE031439195.1:97233-145918 GCA_000404065.3 Pinus taeda | reverse complement strand
CCTGAGAATGTGCAGATGGACGAACCTGTTTCAGAAGAAGTGCAGAATGAGAACCCTGTTGTTACACAAGAACCAACATGAGTTTCACAGGAGGTGCAGGAAGAAGAACCAGCTTCAAAGGAAATGCAGAAAGATAATCCTGTTGTTACACAAGAACCAACAGGATCCTTAGAAGAAATGCAGTCGGTGAGACCCGTTGACACACAAGAACCAACAGGTCATCTAGAAAACATGCAAGACCAAGAATAGGAACTTACTGCTACACAAGAACCAGTAAGTTCCTCAGAGGCTGCACAAGAGCAAACAAAGGAGCTTCCCGATGCTATGCAGGACAAAAAGGAAGAAGATGCAGATGCACCCCGGCCTACCCAGACTATTATGGAGGAAGATGCAGAATCACCCCGGCCTACCCAGACTATTATGGAGGAAGATGCAGAATCACCCCGGCTTACCCAGACAACTATGAAAGAAGAACAAACAGTCCCAGAAGAGAACAAGGAAGAAGCTTTGGTGGAAAGTGAAGAAAAAGATGCTGGATTATTCCAGCCTACGTCAACAGAACAGACAATTTCAGTTGATGCCTATATGCAAACAGAGCCCCCTACTGTTAAAGATGCAGGGGTAGAAACAGAAAGCTTTCTGGAACTGAAACGCATATGGTGGAGAGAATATCATCAATCTCAAGGGAAAGCATTTGAACAACAGAAAGGGTCCTGGTTTGATCATGCCTATAAGAACTGGAAAGCACTGGAACAGTGCAGGGCACAGTATAAAGAAATTAAGGAACTAAAACATAGGATGTCCCTGATGTTTGAGCTGTGCCAAAGGATGCTCGCAACAAGGAAACCCTCCTTCAACTATGCCACATTCTTAAGGGAAAGACTTGCATTTATTCAGTTGAAGGCTATCAAGGAGGGGAGGCCTTATCAAGTGGTCACAGCAGATCAGTTCATGACAACTTTTGCAGGAGCACCCAAAAGTGACCAAAACCTGCTATGTGAATTATACCTCCACAATGAGGCGGTGTCTGAAGAAAGAAACATTAATATGACACCTGTAGTAGGTGATACACAATTGAGAGCTTTCATTTCCTTTCTGGCAAACCAGCTCACCTGGAAAAATGCCTATATCTCAGGCCTCCAGAATGAACAAAATTGCCTCTTGTGGATTCGAGCTGAACCTCAGAACCCTGCCACTTTCATTTCGCAGCATTTAAAAATGATAGGCAATGACGAGATGAAGGACCATGTTATGAAACTGCGAACAGAGGTCCTAACAGACTGTCAGCAGTATATAAAAACCAAAGCATCATTGGTTGTGGAAGCAAATAAACTATTTTGGGATAACTGCCCTGCAGATAGGAAAGAATATCACCCGTATAACCCATCAAATCTGCAAGTAGCATTATCAAGGGTACCTCGGTATGTTGAAAGAATGAAATTTTGTGCAGAGAAATGGATAGGCTACAGATTTAGTTCCCAATTTTATGGTTGCCAGGTGATCAGTATAAGGGGAAGTTTGAACTTTCTAACAGAGAAGAGACAGCAATATGGAAACAGATGCGAACTGTTTGTGGTTTCAGAGAAAGGTTCGATGATACTCCCTTCAGCTATTGTATTAGTAATCTTCATTGTTCGTCCCAGTTTTTCGACTCAGACTCAGATTAGACATTGCATGGGGACATGCAATCTCTTCAGTTGGGGGGGATGTTGGGACCACAATTGACCAAATTTTGACCTTATCGTTTGCCGTATAATTACCCTTTTTCCAGTCATAAGAAAATGCTTTTATTTCATAATGACATATTAACCCCAAGGTATGGAGTAACCTTCCGCAAGTCTATATTTAATTGTTTATTTCATATTCGTAAATATCTTTATACTTATCCTTGGAAACACTGACTAAAATTGTCAAATAACTGTCATAAGCTTGCAGGAGTTATAATGAATAGTTGCTGCAACATGAAAAACAGCAACTACGCAGTTGCTGCAACACCAGAAACAACAACTGCGCAGTTGCTGCAACACCAGCAATAGTAATTACCTAAAGCGAGCTATTTTGTAACAGCCACGGACAACAGATGGTAGCTATCTAAAGAATGGTAACGTGGAATAATCAAGCGGACGTCTAGAGAAGAAGCATACAGTCAGCATGATCAGCATGGGGAAATGGTGAAGGAACACGACAATCCCAAGAAGACAATCAATTATCCACCGTGTAACAGCTAAAGCTCCAGAAAAAGATGCATTATCATATTGTTGTAACAGAATTCTGAATTGCTTATTTTTGACACAATGGATTAACTAAATCGGTGTAACATTCTAATGTAATAGATGTTTCCTCTATAAAGGGGAGACATCTACATGAAACGAGAGGTCGATGGTCAGTCTGTAACTAAGACTGTGAGAACATCAGCAAGTCTGAGTCCCATTGTATTTAATCTTTTTTGGCAGATGAATATACAATTGTTTTGAGCACTTAATTCTGTCTTCGTCTTCTTGGGGGATCTTGTGAGAAGGACTGGGCCCACCTTCCTCACAAGATTCACCCATTTACTTTCCTGTCGATTGTATAAGTGTGGAGTAAGTTCTTTTCAGTACTCTGTGTGGATTTGACAGCATTACCTGTGGTTTTCTTTACTTTACTAGTACTCTGTTTCATTGCTCTTTGAGTTGTCTCTCACCGGTGAATGAGAGTGCTGTGTATCAGTAATTCTGATTACAGGGGCAGGTGCTGAACGTCCCCATCCGGAGGATAGGGTCCTGATCCTCTGCCAACAGAGCGTCGTTTATTTTGCTTTTCAGATTTGTAATTTTAATCAATTGTTTTCACTTTAACCAGTCCTGTAATGATTGCGTATACTACAGCTTTCAATGCTTTTAGATTTTAAGTACATACAGTACGCAGTGCCTTTGAAATAAAAGACTTTCCCTGGTCGACAATTAATGTGGTACTTGAATGTTTAATTTGTAAACAATTCAACTAGCCAACACAAGATAAATGGGAAAAGTAATAGGAAATCATAAAAATATGCTCAAAAATAATTTGTTGCACACAAAAAATAATTACGATGTACCCATCGAGAGGTGTATGCCCCCCAAGACTTATTTTATTTGCTTAATTAAATTGTACAGGCATATGAAATAAATATTTATTGATAAAATCACATAAAATTCTCGATTTAAAAAGGGGCTTGTTTCATTTTTTAACAATCTTGAAATAGAACTATGCTGAGAGTTTGTTTCGTTTTTTAGAGTGTTTTTCATAACAAAAGAACCATCTTCACAATCACTTGCTTCAGCTTTTAAACGAGGTTGACATAATAGCAAAATCATCCTCTCGGGCACTTGTTTTATTTTTAACAAGGTTGACATAGTAGAAGAACCATCCTCACAAGTATTTGTTTCATTTTTTAACAAGGTTGACACAATAAAAGAAATTTCCTAAAAGGCATTTATTTCATTTTTTAATGAGGTTGATACAGTAAAAAAACTGTCCTTGGGGTATTTTATTTTTTAACGAGTTTGACACAGTAAAAGAACTATCCCCAAGGGTTGTTTCACACATTCCATTTGGAATAAATAGATGCCAAGGCATACTTCCTGACCATGGCCTCTAAGAGATCATCATCAGAAGGAAGAATAATTCTCTGGAAGTAATACATGTGAAGATAATCAAAAGGGGTAAGAAAACTCATTTCACATTCCCCCATAAGGTTCCTTATTTCAATTATCGGATCTAAGTCATAAGAATTTGAGAAAATAGTGAGAGGCTCACTTGCATCGGTAACTGAAAACATTTGACTAGTGGCCACATAATTAACCCATGGCAAGGTGGATACCTATTGCATTTAAGTAACATTGAGGGATGTCGGATGACTGGTAGTCGAATCAATATCAACGAATGGAATTTGGTTAATAGTCACAATTTTCCCATTATGAGGAAAAGACATCACATGAAAGAGTGTTGATAAGACAACTTTCATAGCATTGACATAGTCTTGCTGAAGGAGAAAATTGAAATCCAAGTGGCCTTGGACTACCATTAGATCAATACAGACAATTTTACCTTTGACAGTAAATTATAGGTAACTTAGGAAGGATCCCTAACAACTCACTAATGGTCCTGTTAAAATCTAAAATATTCTGTGTAACAGGCTCAAGCAAAGGGGAACCAAAATCTTGCCAAGCACATGAGGATAAAATAATGACAAAAGCACCTTCATCTACATTTGTGCGCCATACATTCTTACAATATTCTTTCACAATTATCTAGAAAGGGGTGGAAGACGGAAGACAAGGTTCTCCTTTTGTAACTCTTTTTCCCCTTTTAATTTCAGAAAGTTAAGTCTTTAGAGCAGAGATTTCTAAATTGATATTGTAAATTTCTCTAATCACTTCCCCTAAGGTGGGGGAATGCACCTTATGAGGTTTCTCTTGATGCCTTTGAAAAGATCTAGGGTTTCTTTCTAATGAAGGATCAATAAACAATGGCTTGTTACCTGAGTTTCTGGAAGAGCTGGATCGGAGCTGATCCATGAAATGCTTCAGTCAACCTGGTCTTCATATCACCATCTTCCATCGCTCTGATTTGACATAATATTTTTACCTCATCTTCTTCAATTACAGCCAATAGAATTTTTTCTTTTTGAGGTTTGGAGAAGGTTTCATTAGAACTTGAATCACTATATGACTCTGAATCAGAATCATAATGCATTTGACAAGCGCATTCTTCAGATTCGCCATAGGAACAAGATGTACTTTCTGAATCTGAATTTCCTTGTATATGTGCCTGTAACTCATCCTGAGACGATGAATCAAAAGAATCAAAAGATGATTCTTCAAGTTGGTGTTATTGCAGTTGTTCTCTGATGACCATATTTTGGAATCATTCTATTATATGAGAATGCGAGCCACATTTCATGCATTTGATCTGTCCTTCTTGCTTGACTTGTTTTCCTCTTTGGACAACAACTTGGGATATATTTCCTCTATTCAGTTTGGATTCTTCCCCTTCTTGACACCTTGATGATATATGTCCAGTCTTTCCACATAACCAACATGTGATTTTATTCCATTTCTCTTGCTTTGAAGTGTGGAGATGAACGTCAAAAGGTTTATAATAATGTGTTCTAGGCTCATAGCTATAATAACTTTTTCTAACTTTGGAGGATCAGCCTTTAGATCAATGAGAATACTTCTTACGATCTTTATAGCTTCTAAATTTCTACTTGTATTCTTTCTTGGCCCTTTTTCTTTTCTTTCATCCTTTTAACTAGGGGGTCATCAATTATAAGTTTGTATCTGCTGCAGATGGACTTCTCAGTTGGGAATTTTGAAAGTTTTTCCAAAGATTTGTTTACTTTGGAACTTGTACAGAGACTTACCAGGGTCTTTGTAATGTGTGCATAGATTTCACCCCATGTGTAAGATTCAAATGGTAATTAGAAGATTTCTTGCAGTTTGATATAGTCCACAAACGTAGATGGAAAGGCTGCAACATAAACTTGTTTCCATAGTGGATTCTTTGAATCCTTTACTTCATATATCCGTTGCATCCAATCTCTATGGAAATCTTCATACTGAGACATTTTGTGACATTTTAAATTCATAAGAATGACCTCATTTTGTTCAGCAATTTCAGTTTCACTGCCACACCAATGTTCTAAGATCATAGATGTCAAAACACCTATCATATTACTGATGGTTGAGCCATCAGGATTGTGTAATATATCTCCATTTTCATCTTTGAGCACTTCTTCTTCCATTTTTGCTATCAGCTTCAGAGATAATTCTGTCTCCCACCACCTGAGTAAAGTTCCTGTAAAACATTGGATAATAGTTTTGCAGGATTCAATTTCACTTTTTCCCCTCAAACACATGAGATTGTATTATGTATACATTTTATCAATCATCTGTCGGATTTGGCCAAGACTTAGATTGTCAATATTCCATTCTCTATGTGAGTCTGGGAAGAAAGTATGTGTTTCTAGGACTTTTCCTTTTCCTGCTATATTAGGTGCAGGATATGTATTGAACCTACTCTCAAGAGGTTCATATATAGGAAAAGTCGGAGAATCAGACTCTTTCTCTTTTTCTTCTTTTTCTTCCTTAAATAAGAAAGCAATTTTAATCTTTTCTGAAGCCTCTGATTTTGATAATGTGGCTACTTATTTTGGAAATAATGCTGGGAACGTATTTACTGTCTTGACAGGATCCTAAATCTTTATATTTCTTTTGTACAAAAAAGAAGTAGGAACTGGTTTCTCTGTGTTTGATAGACTGATTCTTTCAACTTTGTCAATTATACTAGATATAAGAGTTTTAGTAGTATCAAGATGATCTACTAATTTTTCTTCTACTCATTCTATCTTAGATAAAGATTCTTGAGCATATGAACGAACTATAAAAGAATCATATTGTACATCATTAAGGTTTCTATTCACCTCATTTATTGACACTTGAATAATATCAAACTGTTCTTTGATCTCTAATGTTTTTGCAACATTTATTTCCAAACCATTAATAGCTATATTTGTCCACTTATTTGTTCACTTGCCTTCTAGATTCTCCCATCAATGCCTAAAGCATTATCATCCTTTTGCACTAAAGGAATGACTTTGGCTGCGTTCTGATTTTCCCCAACGATAATGGCTTTGTATGGAGGGAAAGTTGATGGGGTTTCTATTTTGCCACCATCTAGAGCAGTCCATGCATGTTTGACAGATGAGGATGAACCAGTTAATACATGCATAGGGGAAACATTATTTTTCCATTCATAAAGAGAAATGCATGAGTTATTTCTCTCCATGTAATGTTTCCAATCTTCTACCAAATCTTTCTTTTGTTCAGGAGTATGATTTCTATCAAAATCTTCTGCTTCTAGATTTGTAAACAAATCCTAGTTTTTCATAGCTTTCATCCATTTGGCAGGCACTTCTGACTTCAGATATCTAGACATCAAAGTGAAGAATTTATGCATTTCCATGACTGAAAGTTTCTTGCAGTCAACTGGAATAGGACCAAATCTACATGCTGGAATAACACCTTTTGCTTGCTCCAGATATCCCAAAAAATATTTTGGTTTAACAGGTCTCGTTAGACTCATCATTTCTGTCAGTCTAGGGTCTTCTCCTTCAAGAGTTATTATCTCACACATCATAAGGACATGGTCAAAATCTGACTCATGTGGGAAAGGAATATCAACACATTTAGGATTGGGGCATGGATAAACAAAAGTAGAAGAAGGTGCTTCACCAGTTCTAGGATGGTGATTAATATGAATCACTGACTCAACAAGCATACTCAAGTTTACGACAGTTTGACATTTTGGACATGTAACTTCTAGGGAATGGAAGTTAACTATCTAGGCAAATTCAAATAATGACATATGTTTACAAGAAGTGGAAGTGGAACATGCGGTATCAACAATGGAAGGATCTCTATAGTACTTGGAGCTTTTACAAGCCTTTTCTATACCTCTGTAATCAATGGTTGATCTTCTAGGAAATGACAAAATTGCCGAAGACTGATTTACTTTTATATCGGTAGAGTTTATTATTTTTGGAATATGAGGCTTTGGATTTTCCACTACCCAATGTTCAGGGAAATTGAGGTCTTCCCACATAATAGTCTGGTGTTCTATTTTTTGATTCTTTAGATCTGTAAAGATGACAACACTAGAATTTGATTTTCGGCTAGGAGTATGTTTTATGACTGGCCATAAAGTATTAGTATGTCTAAAACATCCTTCGAACTATATCGCAATATTATGTCTTTTTTCTCTCATATCAAACCCTGAGGTTTGAATTTGCAACTGTAAGATATCTTTGATAGTCTCATCATAGACATAAATAGAAAAATTTGGATAACAGTCAAACTGGATAGGTCCATGTGACAAAGGAGCAACAATGCCTCCAATCAAGGAATCCGTATACTTGTTGTGGGTTAGATCTCTAACAATGGATAGCACAAAAGTATTCAACCCTTGATGGATTAAAGGGTGGATTCCAATTCTAATACATCTCAGATGAAGATATTGGGTATTTAATCTCTTAGCCTCAGCTTGTAATGCTTTGGGATCCAATAGAGGAATGGTCTAAATATTATTAGCATTTTCTTGGATTTGGCTAGTAGACTCTTTAATACTTATCCTAGTAAAAGCTTTCAGGTGAAACATAGACAAATCACTATATACTTCTCATGCAGAAATTGAAGGTAACTACCAGCGAGCAAAGGGCTGAGGTTCTTCATATTCAAGTTCAGCTTGGTTAAGGACTCTACTGGAACTTGACACAAACATATCTCTAAGAGGATTTTCTTCTACACATAACTCTCTATCTTCTAATTCTCTATAGGAAACATATTTCCTGAATGGATCCATCTTTAATATGAGTATTTGATTTAGAATACCGACTTTATGAACCAGATCTTACTGGCTCTGATACCAATTTCTCAGTAGGGGCTTTCGCAAAAGCATGCTACAGTCGCTCTCTCTGCTATCTTGGCCTTGTTGTGTTTCTTCGATTTTATAAGAAATGAGAGGGGACAAGCATTCTTGTAGCTCACCGGACATTCGGATGGAATCCTTGCTTTCGGGTAACACATAACTCTCTATCCTCTAATTCTCTGTAGGAAATAGATTTCCTGAATGGATCCATCTTTAATATGAGTATCTAATTTAGAATACCGACCTTATGAACCAAACATTACTAGCTCTGATACCAATTTCTTAGCAGGGGATTTCACAAAAGCTTGATACACTCACTTTCTCCGTTGTCTTGGCCTTACTGTGTTTCTTCAATTGTTTTTGCAAACCAACTCCTGGTGAACTAGTGGTGAACTCAATGTGAACCTACTCAAATCTTTCAGGGTCTGCGACCTCAACAAATGGCTACCTCACCTAACAATGGTCTGGCCTCACTTCGATTTTTTTGGCGAACTCCTTATGGACTTCCTGCGAACTTCAAATGAAGATTGCAAGACAACTACTACCACAACAGACAATAAAAATGCACAGAGGTATTCAAATGTAGAATGGTGTACTCATATTATTTCATAAATAGATATGGATTACAGACTAAGGATTACAGAGAGAAATCTTTATTAGATATTGACTATCATTGCATTTATCAGATTTTATGCTCTTCACAAAGAAGAATCAATACCGAAGGCTTGCTGGTAATTGATAGGCTCTGCCTCAGATCATACAGACAAAACTCATATACATACTTGACTGACTGCTAATAGATCTGGCCTCTTTAGGTTCTTACTAGTGTCGAGCACACTAATACGCAAGCTTCTTAGATCTCTAAGACTCTCTAAAAAACTCTAAAATACTCCAACTCCAAATGCCCAATGAATGAACCTTACCCTCATTTTATAGGAAATGAGAGGGGACAAGCATTACGGTAGCTCATCGGACAGTTAGATGGAATCCTTGCTTTCAAGTAACACTGAGGTGACATCTGCACAAAGATTCGAGTCCAGAAAAATAAATCCTATGGATAATATGCTATTTATATTGTTTACAAGGTGGATGCTTTCGAAAAAACCTGACGAGAAATTATTGTCGAACATTTACAGCGTGGATGCTTTTTGTACAACAAAGCCCACGAGAAAAGCTGGCCACAATTAAGTCCCTGTGACTGGACAACATAATTACACTATGGATGCTTTTACGGATAAGCCCCTAAGAACCGTCAGAATACTTTGATTTCTGGGAATCTGTCCCTTTTATACATCAATTCGTCCCAAGCTTTAGTAAACATTCGCCTGACAATCATGGGTTTTCCTAGCACTATTTGATGTTTCATCTTAGTCAGAATTAACCATTCATAATGACTTTTCATATCTTCTTTTAAGGAATTGTTTATATCATGGAATGGTGTCCATTCATCGTACATTTCTTTAACAGTTTTATATGGAATATGAAAGCATTCTCCAATAATGTGGTCAAAGCATATGTCACCATGCTACCTGCAAAAGCTTTCATGATAAATTGGGTCCATGGTAGTTCGATTGACCCCATAACCAATCCACCATTGTTGAAACCAATCAGTTTGCTGGTTTCTCTAGAATAATGCAATTGTACTAAACATGAGTTTAGTATAATGTGTTTCTTCTTTGTCGTCTACATTGAGAAAGTCCCATGACAACTTTTTGTATCCTGCAAAATCATAAACAGTGTCATGAAAAATAATCTTTGGGTCTCCTTTAGGTCATGTGGTTGCACTATGAGTTCGCCAGGCCCATGATAAATTTTTGGTACGATGTATGTAGAAATATTTCTCATATATTCCACTACGGGCTCCTCCATGCTACCAGATGCCAGATATATCATGGAAATCTTGTTGTAAAGCTACTTCTACATATCTGGCTTCTCTTTTTGCATGTTCATATATTTTATCATGTATCCATTCGATGCCTTTTGGATACGCTTTCATTTCTGGTACAAGATGTTGTATATCTTTATGTGGTTGTAGATTAGCATCAAGTACTCTTGTATTCCTTAGTTGCCAAGTGGGTTTCCAATTTTTCTTGTATTCTTCCCAGTCTTGGTTATCAGGAATAGTTCGAAGGACTTCTTGCTTTTGTGACTGGTCCTACTCTGTGACAATGACCATAATATGATCCTATGGTTGGACGTATTCCCGACCAAGAAAGTCTGAAAGACTGTTCTGTTCTCCCTTTATATGTTCAACCTTAAAATCAAAATTAGCAAAGAGTGCTTGCCATTTAGCAAACTTTGCCTCTCCGGGCTTTTTGATGTCCTTTGTTAAAACTTTATGAAGTGCGGAAGCATCAATTCTTAATAAGAATTGTTTATTTATTAAGTAGACATCAAATTTGCTGATACAATTCCATACAACCTTGACTTCTTTCTCTATTCTAGAATAGTTCTACTCACCTTGATTCCAAGTCCTAGATGCATATTGAACAACTTGTTCAGAGTCACCAATTTTTTGCTTTAACATTCCTCCCCATCCAATATTGCTTGCATCTGTTTCCACAATTTTGAAGGCATTATCATCACCAACATATAATATGGGAAGAGTTTTTACCTTGGTCTTAATATTTTGGACAACTTTGGTATGAGCTTCTGTCCATTCTGGAGGAGTACGCTCCTGTCACAATTTTGATAAAGATTACTAACATAATTCAAACATCCCAAGATCCCAAAAACCTTTGCATTTGATTATTATATATGATAATATCAGATAATCGGTTAGCAAATTCCAGTGCATGTTTCTGTAGAGCTATTTGGCCATTATAAAGGTATTTTCGATGTGAACACACATGCAAATGCACATACGTGTTAATTTTAATAAATATAATAATATATTTTACTCTGCCTTTTTTACTTGAAAGTTAGGAGGGTGATTATTTCAATCATTTTAATTCCCCGTCAGCAGCATGTTAATTGTAAATAAAGATCCTTCCGATAGGACGTATGTTGTAGATAAAATGATATTTATTATCTGGACGAGAGAGCCCGAAGGATCACAATCAACCCGATCTGGAAATTTACAAAGGACCAAGTGGTTCAAATCATTGATTTAGCATTAAAATTATCGCGTGTCTGTAGTACAAAATGGCAAGGTCTCTTCTGAAGCATATATGATTTACGTTAACCCAAACCTAGGGGAGAAATATATATATATATATATATATATATATGCTTATGTTAGTGCAAATATATTGGTGAAAAAGTTATGTTAATAAACTCTATGCTAGTAGGGATGGAATTTGACGGGCATTTTGACCGTCATAAGGCTTTTTGCACGTATTTGATCGCTGGAATTTGTCATTCCCCATTTTGAGTGATGTGCCTGGAAGAGTTAAAGACGGATTTTTGACGTTTGGAATTTTTTCCAAAACGTTTTTATGCACCAAACATTCTTACACGGCAAGTTTTTTCATATAACAGGATATTTTTTGGGCAAATTTTTTTAATTGAAAATATGCTAAATTCTAATCAGCGTTGGTATAGTTACAACTTACGCCCCTTTATTTTTCATACAACAATGTATTTTTTGGGCAAGTTTTTTTAATTGAAAATATGCTAAATTCTAAATTCTAAAGGCAACATGAATTATGTGGGGCATGTATGATATACGTGGAGGTCGGCCATGAATAAGCAACCCCTTAACATGAGGAAGGAAACATATATATATGAGTGAAGGAAGAGCTCATTTCACTCATCGACTTTCGCTTGAAGAGCTCTTCGCATAAGAGACAAGGGAAGTGCGAAGGACGAAGAAGATATGCGCAATCCTCATGGGCATAAAGACTAAAGGACTTCGCATATTTTAGGTAAAGAGAAATCCAAATTCCTACCCTGGTTTAGGGCACGCTCTAAATTTTTAGATTAGTTTTAACAAAAAGAAATTCATGTGAGTTTCCCAGCTTTTTAAAGGCTAACAAGCTACGCTTGAAAGCATAATTTTTAGATTAGTTTTATAACTTCTCTTTTTGTGAGCTACTAAATTTTTCAAAAGCTAACCAGCATTAAATCTTGAAAGCATGAATTTCTTTTCAGTGAGCTTCTAAGCTTTTCAAAGACTAACGAGCGTTAAATATTGAACGCATAATAGTTTTGTAAATTTTTCTTCTCTGCGTGCTTCTAAGCTTTTAAAAGGCTAACAAACATATTAAATATTGAAATTAAAGTTTGTTGTATTTGCTTTATATTGAGAGCAGCCAGAGGACCGTCACATCTCTCCGTCCTACCAACTCCCCTGTTCTATTTCGTTTTCCAGTTACCCTTCCGAATGGCTATTGACAAGAAATCGTTCCATTCTGTTCTGTAGTTACTCTTCAGAATAGCTATTGACAAGTGGTTAAGCTAGGTGTCTGTTTATATAGAGGAGTTGCCAACTCATGCTTTTGGCTCCACTGGCGTGTTTCTGCTTCTGTGGTTTTGTTTCCGATCAGTGCACCCCCCTGAAAGGCAATCGTCTCTATTGTCTTTAGTCCGGGAAGTTAGTCTGCATATTGACTATGAAACCTCGCTGACTGGACTGTAGTGTGTTAGACGATGAGAATATCGTATTGTTTTTCTTCTATCTTTTGATGCATGTCTGGTAAAAAAATAATATATATATATATATTTATTTTACATGAATATTATATATATATATTCATGGTTTTAAATGATAATTTAAATATATGAAATGGAAAACCATCAAGCGTTTTACCTCGGACTGATTATATACTTTAAATGAGCAAATTTCAAATGTTCAACGCTTTTTATTGAAACCTCCACAATTGAGTTTTTTCAAATTTCGGCTTTTTCTTATGATAAATATATGAAAATTTTCAACATAATTATTTATTGAATGGTAATTTTTTAATCAAAACTTTATTAACATAATTATTTATTGAATGGTAATTTTTTAATCAAAACTTTATTAGTAAAGGGTTAATTTATTATGAGAACATCACTCTTGAAGGGCAAAATTTTTAATATAACGTTTCTTGACGGGAAGCATAAGGACCCAAAACGTCAAAAAAAAATTGTATGACGGTTAAAGAGAAATCCAAATTCCTACCCTGTATGCTAGTAATTCCAACTGGCAGCGTCTTACTTGTAAATACAGATCCTTCCAATAGCACGCACAGATACAGATCATGAAGGTATTTTCCGCAGGATCTATGCTTATATTAACGCAAATCTATGGGAGAAATATCTATGTTAATGCAAATATATGGGAGAAATATCCATGTTAATGCAACTCCATGCGACTAAATCGAATTGGCAACGTGTTACTTGTAAATACAGATCCTTCAAATAGTACGTACAGATACCAAAGACACGATGGAACTGAGATTTTTCCAGCGGGTCATAGCCCAGGAATAGGGCACGATGAACCCCCTCCTGCGTGACAATTTTCCTTCATGGGGAAGCCATTGCCGTCAGGGTTACCGAGCCTTCTATATACTAAGTTTTCTTCTATCTATGTTTGCTTTTAGATATGTACATGTTTAGATGAACAAGAATTCTGTACTTGTACTTCTGTGTACGTGTCAGAATATTATATGGAATATAATGTGTTGATTTTATGCAATGAAATGTGTTACGTATAAGATGAACTCGGGGAATGAATTCTCAAATACGATGACTAATGATGCTTTGATGGTCTATTTGGTTTAACCTTCTTTCATTTTTCGAGTCACATCAATAGAATAGACGACTGATATTGCATATGGCTGAGAGTATTTTCGAATAAGCCGTTTGAGGATGAGATGTATTAAATTTTGGCATATAGTTTATTTCGAAATGATTAAGGGTGGATTATATATTTTAAATTTTCAGATAGAGTTTATTTTACAAATATATTCTATGATGTAGGGTTATATAAATTAAATAGTAATAAGGTTAAAATTAAAATATTTAATTATAAAAAAATTTAAGTTAAAATATACTGGTTTAAAAATAAAGTTTTAGTTGGAAAACCGTGGAAAGTTTTGGTTGAAAGACCATAGAAATTTCAGTATGATTTTGATAGAATTTATTGGAATTTTTTAAAATTCAAGTTACAATGGTCAGAATTTTAAGCATAAGAAAACCGTGGAAATTTCACTATGATTTTGATAGAATTTATTGGAAAATTTTAATAAAATAAGTTAATATTGTAAATTTGATCCTCTCAAATATTATCCATTTTATGATTCCTCCATGGTTTTGACCATTTTGACTGCCCTGATTAGACTTCTGTCTATCGCTTAAAAGATTCAATCTTTGAAGTATCTCAGGATGATGTTCAACAATATCCACCGTTATCCATGTCAGGGTTCCTAACTCTTCTGTGGTCTTGTCCATGATTAGATTCCTATGCTGTTCAACATTATTCACGGTCTCCATTTTTTGACAGCCGTGACCAGATTCCTATCTGGTGCTTAAAGATCCATTCTTTGACCATCACAGGACGTCTAAATGACATTTTCAAGCCTAATGCATGCACCATAATTCAGTAATAAAAGTTACATTATTATTTAAAATTACTATAAGATAAGGATTTTGACATTTAAATGGTTAGTAGTTGGTCATATATTAGATTTCAAGTTTTCTATTAAAAATTTCAGGGTTTTATTAAAATTCCCAGGTATCCAAAATTTTAAAGCTTATCATTTCACATTTAAATGATTGGCCATAGAGTATATTTTGTATTGTCTATTAAAAATTTAAATGGTAAGTTATAGAGTATATTTTTGGCTGTTTATCAAAAATTCTAAAATCACTCAAAATTTTGAAAATTGTAATTTGAATTTTCAAAAATTTCCAATAAATCCTATCAAAATCATACTGAAATTTCCACTGTTTTCGAATCACTCAAAATTCTGACAATTACAACCTGAATTTTCAAAAATTTCAAATAAATTATATCGAAATCATACTGAAATTTCCATTGTTTTCCAACCAAAACTTTCCACGGTTTTCCAACAAAAACTTTACCTGTTAAACTAGTATATTTTAACTTAAATTTTTTATAATTAAAATTTTTAATTTGAACTTTATTACTATATAATTTTATTAGTATTTTTATCTTAAATTTTATAAATTAAATATTTTAATTTAAACTTATTACTATATAATTTATAACAACCTTATCTGATGAAATATATTTGTAAAATAAACTCTATCTCAAAATTTAAAACATATAGTCCACAATTAATCATTTTGAAATAAACTATATGCCAAAATTTAATACATCTCATGCTCAAACGGCTTATTGCAAAATAGTCTCAGCCCGATGCAATATTTGTTTGTAATATTTTTTCGTCAGGGGAGAAACATTGGTAATTAAAAATGGCTAGCAGTCGGAGAACAAGAATGTCAAGAACAATTTAAAAGTGCAACCTAATTGTTAAATCACTGGAAGCTCTTTAGCTGTCTTGGCATGGTTGGGAAATATTTTTAACGAATTTGTCGGTTGCATTTTCAGTTAAAACCACCGCAAATGTGAATCTTTAGACTTACTTCCTATTTACTTAATTCTTCATTAACTTTTCGAATTTCAAATTTCAACCACGTATGTGCGGGTAATGAGATTAACACAGTGTTTCGTAAGGTTTCTTATTTATGTTCAATATCTAGTGACCTACATACCCACGTGTCTCACGTTTTTTCAAAATATCGAAGAATACACCAGAGGGATATCGGGCTTCTAAAAGGAGGAGCAGATACAACCTTTGTCAAAATAAAGAGATGACGGCCACAGTGAAGGGCGTCTCAAAAAATGAACATTAAACACAATGACGGCCATAGTGAAGGGCGTCCCAAAAAATGAACGTTAAACACACTTTTCACATTTCAGATGTTACATTTAACCAATATAAAATACACTTTTTATTTTTTATTATTATTAGAAATGAGTAAAATAAGCGAGAAATAATAATAATAATCACATATATAGTAACAATATATATAAATGATATGTGCTATAAAAATTAATTGGCAAAAAAAGTCAATAATAAAGTGATTATTATTATACGGCTTAAATTTAGCCAGGCCTTCAATTTAACTTAGTGTTTCATCAAAAGCATTAAGTTATCAAATCACTCTTTGGTTTAATTTAGTGCTTTATCACGTTTAATTCAAAAAATTTGATAAGAGTAATCAAATTTATAGTGACTCTGGAATGATAATGTAATAAATGCATACTAAAGAGACAATGATGTAATAAATTTTATTTTCTTACAATTCAGTGTCACATATTTGTAACATACCTCTTGAGCTTAATTTGAGAACTTTTTAAATGTTCTCTTTCTTTAAAATTTGTCTCAGATAAAGTCAAGATTTCACTGTCGTCACAAGTAATATTATTCTATCATTACATGAACAAATATTATTCATGCAACCATACTCATATTCTTAACAATTTGGAGAAACAAACTAATCATGGCATCCAACCCATAAAATTCTTTGATTATTCCACACAAGAATTAATTGAACATTATCTTAAGTCTATTGTAGCTAGCATGGCCATGCATCGTGATCATAGCCCTATCGGCATAGTCAAAAGTGTTACTGACCTAACCTTTATTCAACATCCATAAATAACTAAACTAGCCTCATTAGATGCAATTCCTATGATGCATAACGCATATCATAGATAACCTGAACCATAAACTATACAATTTGAAGCATTACGCCATAAGTATTATGCATGCATCACTGTCTCATGCATAAATATTTGTTGATTTAAAATAGAGATATCAATAAAGTTAGAGGCGTACTATGTTCTTTCACTAAGTTTAATGGCAATCAAATTTAGTTTCAATAGATATTTGACACATCCATTCATAAACAAAGTTAGTATAGGCAATTCCACTTATGCATGCAGGTTCTACCATGAGCAACATGTGTCTGATAGCTCCTTGACCCAAGTATTACCAAACACCTACTATGCTTCCCTTACTAACTCTACACTTGGATACAATAAGAGTCACATGCATAAGAGTTCAATGGTTCTCATAATAAATATAACACAAACATCTATACCTTTGAGCTGAACGATTCCACAACATAAAGCAGAACACATACAATATATCCCATGCAAGTGAATCCAACTAGATTAGAAGAGAGAACAGCACTTGGAAAACTGAGCACCACCAAACAACCTAGAACTGACTCCTCCATTTCACCCCTGAGCTGAGGTTCTTGCCATGGATCAACTGCCTCCTGTTGATCTCTGCAATGAGTATTTAATACCCTCTTTCATGATATGGTTTCCACTAGAGGCTTCCTGCTTTTATGAATATTTTTATCCATTTTCCTAGGCTTTTCTCAGAAAATCTCGCCTTTTTCTCCCACAAGGCCTTTCCTCATAAAATCTTTCTTTTCTCTCTCGCGAAGCTTTTGTGTTTTTCTCAATGGATATTTATCTCCAATTCATCTATCTTTTCTAGAATTGAATCTAGAAGCTTTATCATGAAAGAATTATCCCTTCCCATTCACCAATTGGATTTAGCAAGAATCTCATCTCTTGGTGTCTCTCTTTTCTAAGTGATTAATTAATTTATTTGATTTAAAAATGAAGTATTTACTTTTCTTGTTACAGATTGAACCTAGCGTTTCTGAGCTTAGGTTAGCAAATTTTTACATACAAGGGAGGGGTGTTACATACTCCCCCCTTAAATTTGCACTGTCCTCTCTGTATTACTACATCTTATCATGTTATTTCCTTGTTCACAGGTAGTTGTTTCTGAATTTACAGGCTCCCTGATCCGGATTTAAATAGGAACACAACAAATTACAGATATAACCATAAATATAGAGATGCAGCATAAATAACACTTCATTTTATTAATGTAAAATATGGAAATATGCCTAGTAACAGAAATTGAAATAAACTAGTTTGGGTGATGGTAGCTTATCCCTGAGAAGAGATGTGGCGGCTACATGCCTCTGAAACTCAGGGCCTTTTTATTATTGAACAATAAGAACAAACCCTAAACAACCAAAACCCTAACCTGAGGAGATGTAATGCCAAGAGTTTATGGGCCTCGTTGGAGTTAGTTGGACAACCAACTTCCTGGGGTCGTGACTTGGTCATATTATCTCTTCTTGACGCGCATGGTACCCCGTTGGAAATATCTCTTCAAGGACTATGATGGGAAAGACAATTTTATTGGAAAATAGATGGCTATAGATTGCCAAAGAAACATTGTTTAGGGCCTTAAACCGGCTCCAAAAGTTTGGGGATGGAAGGCTGTGGACTCAGCGAGTTTGGTGTCCAGCATCGACCAAAGACTGGACCAAAATGTACTAAAGAACCTGTTGTCCCAATCTGAGATGATAGTTTGTGGGATCCCAAAGTGTACCCACACTTGTTCAAAGATGAGTTCAACATTGTTGTGATATTCTTCTTGTAGGGCACCACCATGGTCATCTTCGAGAACACATCGACAAGCACAAAAACATAGTCGTTTTCATGTTTGGTAGAAGGAAGGTCTCACATGTAATCCATGGAGATGGATTCCCAAGGTCGACTAGGGGTAGGCAGTGGGGTATAGAGGCCTTGATTCTTGATGGTCGGTTTGGCAATGGCGCAGGCAGTGCAGGATCTGATGTACTTCCTAACATCCCATTGAACATTCAGCCAATAGAAATTCTTCTATAGTTCAACCACCATTTTCTCGACCCCAAAATGCCCAGCAAGTCGAGTGTACTGTGCTTCCCAAATAATCTTGCAACACTCACTTGAAGGAACACAAAGGTTACCCACATTTCATAACAGGGCATCCTGGATGTGAAAATCTAGGCATTCAATAATCTTTCACATCCTGAAGATGAACCACCATTGCTGGTTGGAAACGTCAATCAACAAGAAACCTAATGTGATGAATCCGGAAGATGATCTACACAATTATGAAGTTTGCAGAAACCTCAAAGATAAAAATCTGGAACACACTAACCCTCCAAGAGTGTCTAGTATGTTTGGCCGAATTCTGGGTCGCTTTTGTAGAGAAGTGGAAAATCAGAGGTCTCGTGCCCACAAGAGTTGAGCACGGTGGTTAATGCCATGATCAATGGTCGACTGAGGCAATCTGCAATATTTTGGTGCTTCCCTTCTTCTACTTGATATTCAAATGGAATTTTTACAGGTATGTCGACCACTTTTGATGGCGATCATTCTGCAACTTCCCTTGCATCTGTATGAACTGCAGGGTCTGATGGTCTATGTGGATGACCGTTTCCTTCCCCAAAATGTAATGCTCCCATTGTCGGCAGACTTACTCAATGGAATAGATCTATTTTTCATAAGTGGGATACTTCCAAACTGTGTCTGAAAGTGTCTCACTGTGATATGCCACTGGATGCCTGTGTTGAGTAAGGATTTTCCCAATAGCATAGTCAAAGGCATATGTCTTGATCTCAAATGGTTGTTGCAATTATGGTAATGTGATCACTAGTGTCGAGTAGAGGTGATGTTTCAACTCTATGAATTTCTTCTATTGAGGTTTAGACCAAAAGAATTTTGCTTTCGCTCCTCCCTTGGTGACTTGACTCAAGGGCCAAGTGATATGAAAAAATGCCAACACCAACCTACAGTAGAAGTTGGCAAGACCAAAAAGTTGTGGAGCTCTATCAAACTTGTTAGAGATGACCAATCCCGAATGACTTGGATATTAGTTGGATCCATATGCACCATGTTCATCAATAATGTATCCCAGATACTGAACTTGGGTCATGCCAAAAGTGCATTTCTCCAAATTGGCACATAACTTGTGTTTCCGCAATGTTTGGAGAAATTGTCGGATGTGGTGGAGGTGCTCTTCCCAACTTTGGCTAAAGATCAGGATGTCATCCAAGTATACCACTACAAAGGAGTTGGTAAATTCTCGTAAGATGTCTTCCATCAGCCTCATGGAGGTTTTAGGAGCATTCGCCAGACTAAAAGACATAACCAACCATTCGAAAAGGCCCTCCTTAGCTTTGAAGGTAGTCTTCCACACATCAGAGGGTTCGATTGGTACATTGTGATACCTTGACTTCAAATCAATCTTGCTGAAATATTTTCCCCCTTCAGTTGGTCAGGAAGGTCATCAATCTGTGGGATTGGGTACCTACTCTAGACAGTGATCTTGTTCAGTGCTTGATAGTCAATACAAAGTCTCTAAGTCCCATCCTTCTTCTGTACCAACACGATCAGGCTCCCACAGGGCAATGAACTTAGTTGGATGTGACCTTTCTGCAACACCTCCTAAATCCACCTCTTGATTTCATCATTCTCGAGAACAGAGCACCGATAGATTGATCCATTGGGTAGTGGTGCACATGGGGTCAGATCGATAAAGTGCTTGACCTGACAGTGCAGAGGAACCCTTACAGGGGAGGTGAATATGTCCTCATACTCCTCCACAACCTTGTCCATCTGTAGTTTTCATACGCAGGGGCCCTGTTTGGAGGTTGTGGCCACCGTCTTCTTCTTTCCCTAACGGCGTATCATCAGGAAAATAAATTTTCTAGTTTTGGAGATGAGCTTACTGCATTATTTTTCAGTAACCAACGAGATGGTGGTAGGTGGTGCTACCTTCGGTATCCTCTACAACATATTTCCCAAACTAACAATAACAACATGAGTCCTTGATTCATACATAGCATGTCGCTTCCACAAGTATGTTTGCCTAATAATACATCACAAACATCAAGGGGAGAAACATCACATAATACCTCATCAGTGAAGGCATTGATGTTGTAAGGAAGGTGACATTGCTCGTTCACGTGAAGATCCCGTCCTTGGTGAAGCCACCCAATGGTGTACAGTTGGGGATGTGTTATGGTCGGTAAGCCTAGCCACTTCAAAACCTTTGCCAAAATGAGATTATTTTGGCTTTGGCTGTCGACAATGAACTGTAGTGGGGAACCCTTTACCCACATCTAGGAGTGGAAGAGGCACTCCTCCTCTAGATCTTCAGTTTCCTCCTTCTGGATCTTCGTTGTGGCAATAATGGTGTTGGGCTCTACATTGATAATCTATTTCCCTTTGTCATTCCTCCTGTTGACTTATAACTCGGAGTCAGAACATGCATCTGATTATGAAGCCTTCAGCTCAGCCACGAGTGACTGCTTGGCTTGAACTCACTTGTGTTGTGAATGGAGCTCTTATGGAACTCGCACCACTTTCCCATGTTCTTCTTTGGCTTTGCAATGTTGTTCTCTGCTTGCGGCTTTGACAGGTCTTCCTAGGCCACCTCGCCTTGGCTTTTTCCTTTGTTTTACAGTTTGGGGAACCCTTCCCTTGCTTTGGATTCACATATCCAAAGTCTCACTTCTTTTATTTAAACTTATGCTCGATCTTAACAGTGTATCGATACGATGTGTCGAGCGAGGAGAAGTCTTGGAACTCCATCTCATCCTTGATGTACCTCTATAGGTAGCCACGGTATTTGAGTAACAAATTTCGCTCAATTTTCTTAATACCCAACTTTGTGCAAAGGGTATGAAAAATATTGGTAAAATCCAACATGTCTTTGTCCCTTCCCTGCTACAGCGTGGTCCACTTTATGTATTTATCCTCATAGCTTCTAACATCATATTCCTGCTCCTTGATGGCATCCTGAAATGAATTCCATGTGGGTGCAATTGAAAACATTGAGGTTGTATTTTCATCCTTCTACTCGCAGTAGGTTTCCACCCAGTCGTTGACATGGGGGGTGGCTTTGAGGAGAGCGAAAGTAATATTTTCTCATCTGGAAAAATCATGAGAGGAAAAATACCCTTCTAGCAGATTTAACCATTTATCTACAGCTTATGCATCTATCTGACCGTCAAATGTTGGAATGTTAAAGTCAACTTGTACCTTAAAGGGTGTGGCACTTCCAAAGTAGCTGCTGGAAGTAGATGTGTCGCCCCTAGGGAGCTGCTGAAGGATCCAGGCAAAGTTCTCCATCATCACATTCCCTTGTCACTCGAGGACCTATACAAGCAAGATTTTGATAGGATCTCCTACCTGCTCATCTTTCTTTTCGTCCGCCATGGGAGGTTGTGGAGATTTGCGAGGCTAGTCCTGCAAAGTTTCGATGAGTTCAAACCCTAACTCCTTATATCCCGAGCTCGTTGGGGACATCCAAAGAAAAAAAAAAGAAACAGAAGACCGCTCTAATACCAATGATCCAAATTTAAACAGGAATGCAACAAATTAGAGATATAACCATAAATATAGAGATGCAATAGAAATAATACTTCATTTCATTAATGTAAATTATTGAAATATTCCTAGCAATAGAAATGGAAATAAACTAGCTCGGGCAATGGTATCTTATCCCTGAGAAGAGATGTGGTGGAAACACGCCTCTGAAATGCCTTAGAATGAGGCTCAAGGGCCTTTTTATTATTGAAATATAAGAGAAAACTCTAAAAAACCAAAATCCTAACCCGAGGAGATGCAACCCTAAGAATTTATGGGCTCCGTTGGGGTTAGTTGGATAGCCAACTTCCTGGGGTCGTGACTTCGTCATATTATCTCTATTTGATGTGCATGATACCCCGTTGGAAAGATATCTCTAAGGACTACAACAGAAAATATGTTTTATGAAAAATTCAAAGGCAGTAGATTGCCAAACAATCGTTGTTTAGGGCCTCAAAATCGCTCCTGAATTTTAGGACCTGAAAAACTGTTAAAAATAGTAAACTATGCTACAATTAAAGAAACTGGAAAAATGAAGGAAACAATGGTGGGGGTCCAAGTGGAATTGGCAAGTGGCCACCAATATCCACCTGGATCATTCCTCCCCCCTTAGGAAGCAATGGTCCCCATTGCATTGAGTTCCTCCACGAGATGATGAAACTTCTGCTGAACTTGGTCCCTCGTGAGCCACTTTCCCTGGTGAAGGAGTTGGCCTGCTTTGACAACTCGATACAGTTGGATCTTCTACTTGCAGGTGTGCTTGATCTGCGTGTCCATGATCTGATCAACTGAAAGTTGTTCCATGCAATCTAGATTTAACTCTATTGGTGTGAGTTGTTCTACAATGTCGGATGTATCTAGTAATGGTGGAAGGTATGGCCTTAAGTGGTCCACATTGAACACTGGGTGTAGGGCAAGGAATGGGCAAATGTTGAGCTCAAATGAATTATATCCAACAGCCTAGGTAATGGTGTAAGTACCATATCAGAGTAGTATGAGTTTCCGATAGGCTCCAGTAAGGCGTTCCTTTTGTAAATGCAACCAGACTTTTTCACCCACCTGAAACTTGTGTGGCACCCGATGTTGATCATGTCATTGCTTGTACTTGGCATTTGATTTCTCTAGAATTCCATGAACCTACCAGAGGATATGTTGGATGCTCAATGAAGATGTTTGCCTTATCTATTTCGGATAAGACATGAGCCGAATCTAGCTGACTAGCTACAAATGTCATTGCCACTTCAATGGGACATAGTGGCTGGAATCCCAAGTCCACCTCAAAATGGATGTGGCTAGTCAAGCTGTGGAGAGCCCAATTATAGCTATTTTGAAAAAAGGGGAGGCTCTCATCCCATGTGTGTAGATGCTTTGAGTTGTACATGTGTAGAATGTGTACGATCATCTTGTTGACAACCTCTCTCTGACCATCAGTTTGGGGATGGAACGTTGTGGAGTGAGTGAGTTTGGTGTCCAGAATCGACCAAAGACTGGACCAAAAAACCTGTCGATAACCATAAAAACATAATCACTACCATGTTTAGTAGAAGGAAGGCCCGACATGTAATCCATGGAGATGGATTCCAAAGGTTCACTAGGGGTAGGAAGTAGAGTATAGAGGCCTTGCTTCTTGATGGTCGGTTTGGCAATGGCGTAGGTAGTGCAGGATCTGATGTACTTCCCGACATCATGTCACAAATTCAGCCAATAGAAATACTTTTGTAGTATTGCCACCATTTTCTCGACCCCGAAGTGCCCAACGACTTGACTATAGTGTGCTTCCCAAATCATCTTGGCACTCTCGCTTGAAGGAACACAAAGGTGACCCACGTGGCATAACAAGGCATCCTGGAGGTGAAACTATAGAACATGCTCACCCTCCAAGAGTATCTGGTATTTGTGGCTGAATTCTAGGTTGTTTTCGTAGAGAAATGGCCAATAAAGAGTCTCGTGCCTACAAGAGTTGAGCATGGTGGTTAACGCCATGATCGGTGGTCAACTAAGGCAATCTGTAGCATTATTGGTGCTACCCTTCTTATACTTGATATAGAAATCGAATTATTATAGTATGTGGACCACTTCTGATAGCGATCGTTCTGCAACTTCCCTTGCATCTGTATGAACTGTCGGGGCTATTGGTCATTATGGATGACTGTTTCCTTCCCCAAAATGTAAAGCTTCCATTGTCAGCAATCCTGCACAATGGAATACTTCTCTTTGTCATAAGTGGGATACTTTCAGACTGTGTCTCAAAGTATCTCACTGTGATATGCCAATGGATTCCTGTGTTGAGTAGGGACCACCCCAATAGCATAGTCAGAGGCATCTGTCTTGATCTCAAATGGTTGTTGCAAGTCTGGTAATACGAGCACTGGTGGTGAGTAGAGGCAATATCTCAATTTTGTGAATGCCTTCTATTGAGATTTAGAGCAAAATAATTTTTCTTTCACTCTTTCCTTGGTGACTTGACTCATGAGCCAAGCGATATGAGCAAATCCCTACACGAACCTGCGGTAGAAGTTGGAAAGACCCAAAAAGTTGCGAAGCTCTGTCAGAGTGGTTGGAGATGGCCAATCCTTAATGACTTGGATCTTGGTTGGATCAACATGCACCCCCTGTTCATCAATAATTTATCCCATATTCTAAACTTGGGTCATGCCAAAAGTGCATTTCTCTAAGCTAGCACATAACTTGTGTTGCTGCAGTGTTTGGAGAACCTGTCGAATGTGGTGGAGGTGCTCCTCCAAACTCTAGCTGAAAATCAGGATGTCATCCAAGTATACCACTACAAATGAGTTGGTGAATGGCCACAAGATGTCATCCATCGGCCTCATGAAGGTTGCAGGAGCATTCTTCAACCTGAAAGGCATAACCAACCATTCAAAAAGGACCTCCTTGGCTTTGAAGGTAGTCTTCCATGCATAAGAGGGTTTGATTAATACTCGGTGATATCCTGACTTCAAATTGATCTTATTGAAATATTTTGTTCTCTTAAGTTTGTCCAGAAGGTCATAAATCTGTGGGATCAGGTACCTATTCTGAACAATGATCTTGTTCAGCACGTGATAGTTAATACAAAGTCTCCAAGTCCCATCCTTCTTCTGTACCAACATGATCAAGCTCCCATAGGGCGATGAAATTGGTCGCATGTGACCTTTCTACAACAGCTCCTGAATCTGCATCTTGATTTCATCGTCCTCTAGAATGTAGCGCCGATAGATTAGTCAATTGGGTAGCGACACACCTAGGGTCATATCGATGGAGTGCTTGACCTCACAGTGCAGAGGAGCCCCTATAGGGGAGGTGAAGATGTCCTCATACTCCTCGATGACCTATTCCATCTGTAGTTTTCGTGTGGAGGGGCATTGTCTAGAGGTCATGGCCACCATCTTCTTCTTTCCCTGAGGGTGTATCATTAGGAAAAAAAAATTCCTGGTTTTGGAAACAAGCTTACTGCATTATTTTGCAGTAACCAAAGAGATGGTGGTAGGCAGTGCTACCTCTAGTATCATGTTCAACTTATTTCCCAAACAATAACAACACAAGGCCTTGATTCATACAGAGCATGTCATTTTCACATGAATGGTTGGCCTAATAATACATCACAAGCAACAAGGGGAGCAACATCACATAATACATCATCCATGAAGACCTTAATGTTGTATGGAAGGTGACATTGCTGGCTCATGCAAAGATCTCGTCCTTGGTTAATGATCTGAAAATGGGGCTCTTAGGCTTCTTGTTTAACTTACAAGAACCTCTCCCACTTCCATGGCTTTGAAATTTTCCCAAGTCTATTTTATTAACCAATGCAGAGTTAAGAAATTCTTGAGATAGGTGTATTCTTGTGTTTATTTTTTACTTTTAAGTGCTATAATTACCGTTGCTTATGCTAATATTTTAAATACAAAAAATAGAAAATAATGCAGCAAGTAAAACACACACATAACAACTATATTAGTTTGGAGTTCACCCAAAACTCTTGGGCTACGTCTACGTGAGCTCTAATCAACTCAACTACGCTCTCTAGGATCATGACAACAGTTCTTTTACAAATCTTTGAATCAACTCCATCAGTTTACACAGAACACGATGGGCTTACTTTACCATCTCATCCATGGCTATGAAGCTCTCAGCTTTCTGGCTCTGGCTCTCACTTTGGCTCTGGGCTCTGACTCTAGCTTTGGTTCTGGCTCTGGCTCTTGGCTCTGACTCTTTCTCTGGGTCTTTGGCTTTCGCTCCTATTCTGGCTCTCGACTCTGGCTCTGGCTCTTCAACTCTGGTTGTGGCCCTTTGCTCTAGCTTCTCTAAATTCTCTCGACATACACTGAGCTTTCCCTTTGGATTCCTCAGCATTCAAACAACTTTGGGCTTCTCCAAGTTGCCTTTGTGCATCTACTCTCAACCTCTGGGTGCATATCATAAGCTCTCTCTCAAGCCCCCTGCAACCTTTAGCTCTCTATATTTTCAGTGCTTAATTTCTCAGGCTCTCTGCCCCTTTGCTTTCTATCCAGCCTTCCATGCTCTTGTGGCTCTCTGTAGCTCAATTATTCAAGCTCTTTGTCCCTTCCTCATCCTGAGGAAACATCCCCTGCAATCGTCCCAACCTCTGGAAGCTCTATGCCTTCTATCAGCTCTACAGTTATGGGATGTACAATGTGAGCTCTTGGCTCTATCAACTCTCATGTTGTGTGGCTCTTTGCTCTGTTGTGAGCTCCCTGAAGAAAACTAGATTTTCGGTTGGCCCTCTGGCTTTGGAGCTCTCTCCAACTTTTACAGCTCAAACTCCACGAGTCTGTTTTCTTATCATTAGTCTTTTATCATTACTTCCACCTCAATGTAAACTACAGGAAAGAAGGACAAAGCATTATACAGGGTACTATGCAGAAAACTATGAGGAGGAAAGGCAGCGCTACAAGGTACATTTCGGAAGGCACACCTAATCCACTTAAGGAAGAAAAAGAGCCGTAGAACTCTTCTGAGGCATCTATGACATATTTCTCATATACAGCCATGGTTGAATGGGTACTGAATGATGCTAATACCAGAAACAGACAGTTTAATTCTCAGGGCCAAGAGCTCATGGAATCACTATTTTTACAAATTTTGAGCTTTATACCGAATGAGAGAAAAAGGCGCAAGATGCAAAAACCGCATCAGGGAAGCCCGGATCAAGAAACAGAGGCAGTTTCCGATGCGCGATTCGCATAAATCACTAGGAAAAATTGCTCGAAAAGGAAGGTCCCTAGTTACTCAGTCACCTGCGAGCCCCGAAAATTGCAAGAAATCAGCGATAGAAACAAACTAGATATAGAAGACTGAAGGAAAAGCAGAAGCAGTCCAAGGGTTAACCAAGTTGAAATGGGATTTTTACCAGGTATACATGGTAATGATACATAGTCATTGGATGATTCTCAAGTATATCATCAATTTTACTGAGAAGATAATGCTAGCTCTTGCCGATTCTGTTTTCTTGACTCAACCAAAGACGGAAAACAGTCAGCCGACTCCACTCAGGAAAATACTGAATGCTTGCGACATTAAGGAGTAGATTTAGAAATATTTAGAGAGTAGATTTAATTTTAGAAATAGTTTTTCTTAGAAAGAGGATGGTCATTTAAACTGAATCGTCAATTTCTGTAAATAAGTTATTTAGTTAGTAGTATTTAAACCCTTCTCATGCATTTAGAGAAGCGTCCAGAAATTTATTAAAAACTTGTCCTCAGATCATGCACTTTTGCACCCTCAGAGGAGGTTTTGGTGAATGAATGGAACAGGGTTTATTCGATATTTGCATTTGATATTTGCTACTGATGTTGCACTTTTGTACTCTTAGTGGATGTTAAATCAAGGAGAGATAAATAAATTTTCGCTTGAAGTTCATGAGTAGGATTAGTTATAAATGGTACTTTTATCTCTTAACCATTTCTGCTTATGCGTTAAAGTGATATTCAGTTTTCAGTTGTTTATGTATTACAGCATGAATGTTTGAGTTCTCATTTGGCACTTTTGTATGGTGATAACTATTTGTTTATTTGTTTATGTTTAGTGTATGAATAGCTTAATGATCTTTATTACCAGTTATTGTTTGAAATCTTTTTAGATCGCATAGAAGAAAGATCACACCCCGGGTTAGCATAAATTTCGATGTTTTTTCTGTTTATTAGAATACAATATCATAACATTAGATTACAATTAGGATAGAAGTTTTCCATTTAGTACAGAAACACCCATATTTCACACACACACACACTAAATTGGGAAACTGGTCCCATATCCCCAGTCGGACCCACTATACCAAACGGATAAGGAGCTACCAACCAAGGTCCGGACTGGGCGGGTATCCCCCTTGTTTTCGACCCGACTTTTGGGGCCTTCAACAGGGCCACAATGTTCTAAGACAGCAAAAATATCTACATCAAAGCATTGATGGAAAATGTAAATAACTAGGGAATAAGTCCTCTTTCAAAGAGAGCTTCAACAACAACGACTTCTTTATTATATCCTATGGCAACCAATATAGGACATGCAACCCAGTAGAACATGCACTAAGTGACGATGTATCAACACCATCTTGGCTTTTATTGATACAGTTGTATTTAATACATAGTTACACCTCACATTATGTTTCAAATAAAAAAAAAATTACTCATGTGTAGGTCAAGGGTATTGATTGTGAGAGCATCCTATTGATTGGCATACATATCACCTTTGCAACCAAACCCTAATTAAAGGGAAAAACTCCTTTTTGTCTAAGAGTGGGACTCAATCTAGGTCCCTAGACACCTGAGTAGAATCTATGCCTCGTAATTTACATCGAAGCAGGTATGTCCCTTCCTCATTGTCCTGGGTGCACTAAATTGCTCAAAAATATGATGTGTCTGACTATCTCGCCATTCCCTCATCTAACTTAACTCTCTTCAATCTTTTCTTGGTGCATTATATGGTTATATAATGAGACCTACCCATGATAAAGATAAGATTTTGATGCTAAGGATAAACACTATCCATGGGAATGTAGGGATAAGCATTATCCCACTACCTGCATCACTAGAGAATTTCGACAGCCATAACTATTTCGGAAATGGAAACTCATCAGACCACCGCACCTGACCCACTTCTAGATCAGTGGATAGAAAAGCAGCATTGGATTGCAAGGAAAACACCTATCGCTAAGATGATTTTCACTGGAATAAGAAACTGATGTTGTACTTTAAAGGTGTTGTTGTTTTTAATTTAAAACAAAATAAAACACCCGCCTCTTCATTGACTCTAAGAAATAAGCCTTGCAAAAACCAACACCAAAGATTTTGTTGGGGCACACCCTCTCAATATTCCTATCATGCATTCACTCACAAACTCCGCTGTCCATCAATTCATGTGAGGTAATTATGTTCAGAGAGAAGGTTCACATGATGTCGATGCATATGATGCAATTACATTGAGAGAGAAGGATTACAGATTTATCCAACCTATCCAACTTAATAATTTCTAGTTGAGAAATCATCAAATCATTTTCACTTTTAAAGGAAAACAAATCGTCAACCACAAGCAAAGAGCTAATGGCTTGAACTATCAAAAGATCTGGTGGTCCCTTTTTTTGTTGAATGGAGATGTGATCCTACTATGTTGTCTATGTTTTTGATGATGAGCACATGCTCGGGCGGTGTTGACGCCTGGAATACATATTTGATATGATTCCCTAAGAAAACCCGCCCTTTTTAGAGAAATGCAGTGCCTCTTACATAACACCCCCACCTCCGAGCAACCTAGTCATTTCCTACGACTGGAATATACTAGGCAGACCCCGTTTACTATCTAATGTACCATTCCAAATCATTGTACAAGCTTACAGAATGGTCATGGTTAGTACTATCATAGATGAAGGGGCTTTCATGAGTATCCTTTCCTCAACTACTTGTAAAGCAATCGGTTCGCCATCACTTCTACCTGAGATGCGAAATCTGATAGGCTTCGACAAAGGAACCAATCGACCATTAGGGATCCTTCCAAATTTACCTATAACGTTGAGAGGGAAAACCATTTATCTGAACATAATGGTAGTCCAAGGACCTCTAGAATATAATCTACTCCTTGGGCATGACTATATTTATAGCATGGGAGCCATTGTCTCCTCACTCTTTCGAGTAATGTGTTTTCTGCATGAAGGCAGGGTGGTCCATCTCGTAGACTAGTTTTCATTCCCCGACTCACACATAGCTAATAGTCAAATGCCATCCCTAACTGGTCTTTTCACACAGGGGATGTCTCATCAATCTCCAGTCCGTCCACCTGATGAGCACAAGTAATTCGGTGAATATGACTGAAACCTAGGGGGCATGCACCCTGGTCTGCTTTGGCAGGAAAACCATGGGTATAAGGTAAGTTTCCTCGAAGGATATATGACTAGTCTGACACATCCGTCCATTTAGAAAAATGGGATTAGACCAGAATAAGATTCCCTCATCAAAATTATGTGAATGGAGGCGACTGCGTCATTCACCTTTGTCTATTTCGATAGACATCACTAAGGAAGTGTTTTGTCTGCAAATGCGGATGGAGAAATCTTGCAAATGCGAGAACTTTCATATGGTAACCTAGAAACTCTACTTTGTATGTTAGAGGGTATGCCTTTCCTGACAGAGAAAATTCTTTGTTTGCAAATTGAAGGGTAACCTGGAGACTCTACTTCATTATACCCAGGGGCATGCAAACCTTTTCACGTGGAAGTGAAAAGCGGCCATTTATTTTCTTAGTTTGTAGATTCTCAACCCTTTAAACTCGTAGGATTGGTCATTCTTAGCTTACATAAAGAAACGATTCAGAGCAAAGTTTCGAATGGTGCAAGCTCCCTAAAAATTGAACCTATCGATGAGACATCCTTTTTATACGACTGGCACGAGCAGTTTTACGCAAAGTTCAAGCTTGTTAAAAATTAAACCTAAGCGATGAGCATATGTTCCACCAAAGTTGAAGCTCATTAAAAAATGAACCAACCTCTGGTAAATAACCATTGTGAATGCATTATCATCAGCTTTTGAGCCTTGGTCATCTTCTTACCATCACCTCCACTCTAGTTTAGCCGATCATATGCCTCCATTTGATTGTTTACCCTTTTGAGGAATCACTGCGACGAGTGATTGTGTTAGCCATCCTCGTAACACTACCATGATTGGAAAATTCCAAACCTTACCTGGAACCAACTACTACTTGAAAATATCACTCGTTCCTCAAAAACGAGTCTCCTTTAAGCTCTTGTCATCTAACTCGTAAAATATGAAAAGATTGCCGAGAAATTGGCCTCTCTAGCTCTTAAAACTATCGAAAGTTCTATCCCTCCTCTAGATTCTTTGGACTGAGGGATTATTACACAAAAAGATCGAGCGCTTGTCTTGTTCGGCTCATTAAAACTATCGAAAATTCATCCCTTTCGTATTATTTCATACTTTTTCGGACTTAAGCAATTATATGACGCAAAAGGATCACTGGAGTTTCCTTTCTGTCTCTTTTCAAACCCTCTAAAATTGAAAAGGACCAAGCTATCTTTGTCATTAAACACATTAAAACAATAGCGACAAACTTGTCCATATAGACAAGAACGAGTTTCACTGTCGCTAGGCTCGTTAAAACATAGCAATGGGTTTGCCCGAATGGAAAATTATAGAACAACCATATGTTATCCTCCTCAAGCTTGATAAAAATAAAGAGGTACTGGTCAGTAATGACTGGGGAAAAATTGGGAAGAAAACTTGAAGAAACTTTATTAGTAGCAAGTCGCTCTTGAACATGACACTTTCACTCCATCCATGATTGAGTTGGGTTGGGTTATTTCGTTCACCGGTCATATTACCATTGGTCCATCATACCCTCCATTCTTGGGGTTAATGCTACCAATCCACTTCAGTGTCACCGATATGTTCAAGAGAAGTCACTCAGAGGATTCACCAACCCAGTTTGTGTCTCATCCGTTGCAATACCTTCACGCTTCATTCTTTCATGACCGCCACCCTGAACCCTATATCATTAGATCGTTTTCACCTCCACAAAATCATTTGCTCCATTTTGTGTCATAGATGTGGGATTCATTAAGGCCCTCCTACGATGGGTCACTTCTTGTCGACAATAGCTCATTATCCAAGAAGTTGATTTAGGAACAAACCTTTAAGTACTTTGAAGCTTGCATCCCACAATGGCAAGTTTCTCACTTCCGGTGACAAGTTTACATCAATGGCCTTCGACTGAAAGATTTTGTGTGGTGTTCGATGTCAAGTCCCTTTTTCACACCACGTGAATTGTACTGTCGTACCTTGAGGGTCATCATCATTATCAGTGATTCTTCTCGCGCCTGTTAACAGCTTACATCATTGGCTGGTAATCAGGTGATGTCTTTCCATGTTCGACTCGAGAACATTTTTCACATGGATTGACTTGTACTTCAGGCAAAGATTGAACGAGTTTGAAGACCCCAAATCTAGTTTTATCCATCCAGGCTGTGATATATTCAGGAAAATAAAGACATCAAATGTACAACATTGCTACACAGATGATCATCCGAATCAAAGGATGATGGCTCTATCAGAATCATCAGTCTGCCACACACACGGTTGTCTGTCCTATGTACATGAAAATGAATTTATAAAGCTGAGCATGGGAATCCCCACCTCAGCTAGATCATGAAAATATTATGAAGATAATGTATTGTATTGTATCTTATTACAGGTCGAATTCCAGTTCAAAAACTTCAGATCCTCATGATAAAGCATTTCACCCGACATCAAAAGATTTACGACCTCATGTTTTAGGGGGCAAATGTTATAGATGTATTTGGACACTTCAACCCCAATCACATATGTCCATAAAATAAGGGATTCTAAGTCCCCAAAAGTGTTGCTTCATACCCTAAAAGGACAAGGTTAGCTGATTACATCATCTCCCAGAAGTTCTCCATGAAAAACTCCTCAGAACTGGTCAAAACTGGACCATATCGACTGCTCAGTGCAAAGGGTGTGATGCATCTCACTTGCCACATGCAAAAAGTGCGATGCATATTGAAGAACCCTTATGTAGGGTGCGATGGCGAGAGTAGACAAATGGCAGAGACAGTTTGCAAGGTGGATGATCATGGAATCCTCTGAATTCACCTAGGGATGAGTAAGAGATCATGAATCTCCAAGTGGAACCAAGAACTATCAGAGAGAGGACACTAATCAAAATCCCAGAAGCTGACTCGCCCCCCTGCAAACATCTATATATGGATCCCTCATCCCAGAGATCCAAAGGCTGGAATTTTGCATCTTGTAAAGTAGTGTTGTTGGTTTCCTGGTGGAACATCATAGTGTTGGGTGATCTAAGATTTTCATGAGGTGAAGAAGGGCTTTCATGCTAGGAGGATGACGCTGGGTCAAATCAATGGGTTGTAACCCTCTCTTCTATTCTTTCTATTAATAAATCTATTCATGTTTTCCTCCACATTCTTGTATGTTTGATGATATATGCATTTGTGTGATCAATATGTATCTGGTCCTATATTGTTTATGATTGTAGAATCTCTGTACTTTGAAGGTATTATGTTGCTTTGACTTTACAGGTACTCTTTGAAGCGGGTAAGTAATGAAGGAGCAGCAAAGATCTATCAGAGGGGAGAAGGAACGAGAAAGGAAGCAAGCGAAAGGTCGAGGTTGGTATTCTTTGCTCCTCTCCTATCTACTTCTCATTAAGGAAAACAAAAGTAACTTTAGTTTGTTTGTTTCTAAGATAGCTACCCATCTTAGTGGGACTAGCAGCTCTGCATGGACACTAGATTTCTCGATAACACATAGGCTGAAATGTTTGAACTTAAAGCTCCAATACCATTTGTAACATACCCCCTAAGCCTTATTTGATAATTTCTTACTAGGCTCTCATCCTTTAAAATTTTCCTTGGATAAAGTCAAGATTTAATCATCATCACATGTAATATTATTCTACAATTACATGAACAAATATTATTCATGCAACCATATTCATATTCTTAACAAATGAACACCATCAAAGTAAGGAACCCTAATACTGCATCCTCCTTCTATTCTTTACCAGATCCATGACGTGGACCTTTGGATTCATTTATAAGAATTATATGTCAGATCAACCTAGAGGAAAAATTTATAATTTGGATAAAGGAACTAATCATGGCATGCAACCCATAAAATTATTTGATTATTCTCCACAAGCATTAATGGACCATTATCTTAATTCTATTGTAGCCAGCATGGCCATGCATCATGATCATAGTCCTACCGGCATAGTCAAAACTGTTACTAACCTAACCTTTATTCAACATGCATAAATAACTAAAATAGCCTCATTGGATGCAATTCCTACGATGTATAATGCATGTCGTGGACAACCTGAACCATATACTATATAATTTGAAGCATCACCCCATAACTCTTCTGCATTCATCACTGTCTCATGCATAAATATTTGCCTATTTAAAACATAAATATCACATGAAGTTAGAGGTGTACTATGTTCCTTCACTAAATTTAACGGTCATCAAACTTAGTTTCAATAGAGATCTCACACAGTCCTTCATAAGCAAAGTTAGTACAGGAAATTCCACTTATGCATTCAAGTTCTACCTTGAGAAACATGTGTCCATTAGCTCCTTGACCCAGGTATTACCAACTCCCTACTATTCTTCCCTTACTAACTCTACCCTTCAATGCAATAAGAGTCACATGCGTAAGAATTCAATCATTTTCATAATAAAGATAACACAAACATCTATACTTGTTAGAATTAATGGACAAAGATACAGTTAGTTGTTTAAGGATAGGGTTGAGACTCTAAGATTAGATCTCAGATCCTACTATCTAGGGAGCGGTTGAAACCACCCTGATTGTGTGAAAGCCTATATGTACTAGGATATTGAAGATAGATAGTGTATTATGTGTAGTGCTTCGGCACTCTCTAGGTATCTTACCTAGAGATCCATTTAATTAATAGAATATCGATTTTTATCATGATATCATAGCTTCAAGGTTGTCAATCCTGTAAGCCAAATGAAGAGCACGACTGAGGCGAAATCATCGCTTGGTTTGGAGGGCTAAATGCACCAATCCTATTGTAGAACTACGTACATTTTTTATTTTGTTAGTCGTCGTAGATGTGAAGTGTGTAGTCACGAACATCTTCGCGAGACCCTGGTGTATAAGAGCGCCGAATGTGCAAACAAAAAACAAGGGTACGTGTTTGAGGAAGGCGGTGACTATGCTACTGCTGGTGATTGAAGACCAGATCCATGGGGAGTGCGTGGAGAAACAAAGCTGCATGGAGCTTCTGATTCGTCGTTTACCTTTGAAGTGTTTTGAATTAAGCAGCAACCCGATTTCTTAGATGCGCAATAAGTTTTTCCAAGAAGATTAGCATCTTCCATTGAACCTATGCAATGCATTCTCCCAAGCAAGGCCCACACCTATTTTTCCTACTATCCTTCGTAACCAGTCTCAGAAACCCTCCAGACTACATCGTGCATGTTGTGGCCACTCTTCATCTTTCATCTCAAAGAAGCTGAAATTCACAACAGTTCATTGTTTCTTAAACATGCGTGCTCAAGGAGACTGTGTGCATGACCGTGTGGGAAAGCACTTTAACCGGAGGCACCCAATTTACAAGCAGTGCCCGATCTTTGATTCGTTCTTCAAATCCATCTGGTAAAATTGTAGGCTTCCCATCTTCGATGTCCGAGTGGAGAATTCACAAAGAATGTGATGAAAAATACACATATAGCTAGCAGCTGCGCCAAATTCATGAGAGTGTTAACATGACCTTATGCAGGAAATGGCATAATCACTATGTGGCAGTTGTGGCGTCATCAAAGGGGCACATTTTTTTTATTTTGGCTGCTTGACCCAATGTTGGGAACATCCCTGTGAATCATTCAGATTATCTATGCTATTGATCCACGAATCTGAATTGATCTGGTGCTATTGACCTGTGCAGAGAAACATCTAATCCATTGCTAAGGTCGAGGTTGTTGCGGTTGTTGCGGTCTACCGAGAAGGTTTTGTCTTTATTGAGGACGAACAGTCTGAGGTTAGCACTGCGTTGCTCATTGATTGGTGGTGCTATGTGGATTCAATTGCTAGTGCATTCAATATTTGTATATTCGTGGTGTCGTGGAATGGTAAATCTGCCTCTAGGTGCAGCGTAAAAGAGTGAAAATCATTGTAGGATCAGACGAGGGCGGTCGATTGCAAAACGTTGGTTTATGTTTTCAATGGTAGCTTGCACATTCATGTGGAAATGTTTCTCTTGTAGCAAATTTGTCCTCAAAATTTAATTGTTTGAGAAACTTAAGTTGCAGGTTGTAGAGATCCCAAAACTAATTGGGTTAATTTTCTTGTAAATTATTATATGCCATAGAAAATGTGATTTTTTTGTTGATTTGAACCTATCTTCCGAAATATGTGGATCAGAATTAGATATTGAGAACGTTTCCAACTTGTGAGGGGTCATTTAGTTGCTCGTTGCCAGGGAAAGGGCACTAAGACCTGCGGGGCACAGAAGCTACAATCTATAAGGTTCTACAGTTGAAGAGCTGCCAAAGGGAGAGGTTTCCTACTAAGTTTCGTGCTTGCATAGTAATGGGGTTATTGGATCTCGAGAACCATGTGGAGTTGAAAAGAAATCTCGAAGTGAGATAAGCTGGACTTTAACAACATGTCTATATTTTTAGATATTTTTGATTCTGATGATGATGATTTTCTCATGTGGGCATTTGGAATTAGCATGGGTAATATGTTCGAGTCATAAGAAATTTCAGAAAAATAATGTGATTCTATTAATGACCACGAGAATCAAGAGGCACAACCTGTTGTGCAAGATTCATGAGCTGATCTTCAAGAAGGGTGTGACGAGTAACAAAGTGTTGAAGATCAATTGGATGAGCCACATGAAGCTAACTACAAAGACGTGGCAGAAGAATACAAAGCTAGAGAGAATTTAAATTGTGATGATCTCATTAATATTTCTATGTGTACAAATGTTACATCAATGAGTGATGAAGACATCATAGCTGAATTTCAGATGGTTGACACCAGAAATAGTGTGAGGGAAAATTATCCTATCCAGCCTGTGATAATCTTGAGAAGGGAGAGAATAAGAATTCAAGCTTCCATCACTGGGGAAGAAATGAGGTGAAGAGATATCGTTATCTCATGGCGAGGAAATAAAAGATGAAGCCTTGAATCAAGATGAACAAATATGGGCTCTTCTACAAGAAGACTAAAATGAAAACTCCGTTACCAAGTTTGTTTTCATGTTTTAATTGTATGCCTAGCTGAGACTAGACTAGCAGGCATATGTTATTTTTCAGTACCATTTCTCCATTAAGGGGGAGTGTTAGAATTAATGGAGAAATATACAGTTAGTTGTTTAAGGATAGGATTGAGACTCTAAGACTAGATCTCAGATCCTACTATCTAGGGAGTGGTTGAAACCACCCTGATTTTGTGAAAGCGTATATGTACTAGGTTGTTGAAGATAGATAGTGTATTGTGTGTAGTGCTTCGGCACTCTCTAGGTATCTCACCTGTAGAGCCATTTAATTAATAGAATATCAATTTTTATCAATGCCTCTGAATTGAACGATTCCACAACATAAAAAGTGAGGAGTACACATATAGTATATCCCATGAAAGTGAATCTAACTAGATTAGAAGAGAGAAGACCACTTGGAAAACTAAGCACTACCACCCAACCTAGAACTGACTCTTCCAGTTCACCCCTAAGTTGAGTTTATTTCTACAGATCAACTGCCTCTTGTTGATCTTTGTAATGGGTGTTTAATAGCTTCTTTCATGATATGGTTTCTGTTAGTGGCGTCGCACGTTTATGGATCCTTTTATCCATTTTCCTAGGTCTTCCTCCACAACTTTCACTCCCTGGAAACAACATTTTTAACCCATTTTCAACAATCAGACTGTTATGATACTGTTACCAAACTATTTACTTCTTTGAAACAATTTAAGTCAAGTCACATCTCTAATCATATCCTTCAATGGAGACGTAAACGTCTCTTAGTCAAGGTTTTCATTCCATATAAAAATTTAGTTGAATGGTTTACAAAGTATCTTCTTCCCGTTATCACAGAAGATGTTTCCAAGGGAGGTTTCATCATGGAAGAGAAATTTATTGCTCATGTAAAGCACTTAGACTTTGTTTACACTCAATCTGGCACTTTCTTTGAAAAAATCTTAAATTTACCTCACCCTACAGGTGAACCCATTATTACATCTCCTACAGGATGAGGATCTAATTCCATTGATGGTATTATAGGTTTTGTTATCTAACAGCTTAAGGGGAAAAAGGAAAATTCTAAAAATACTCAAACTTTAGCCATACAAGATACACCATCTCAAATCCTTCCTCTAGAAACTATTTCTGAGATCAACTTTATAGAATCATCTACTAGCAAGAAGAAATCAACCGAGAATAAGAAGGGGAAAAGTGAATTTAAACAAAATTCTCCTTCAAAGGAGAAACCTACTAAAACTAAGCCTACTGATGAAAAACGAAAACCTCATTATCCTTTCCTTATTTGAAATGAGGATCACTATATGAAGGAATGCCCACATCAAGCAGAGGTTTATAAATTCATTAAAGGCTCTCCAACTCACATTGTTTTGAAGGACCCATTTCTGCCTAAATATAGAAAAATGGTTTCTCATAACACATCTTCCTCTTCCACATCATAGGATACCCTGATGATGTCTTCACAAGAATTTTACGTAACTACGAGATCCAAAGATAATGGATCCAAGCATCCTTTTGAAAATGGAAATGAAGCTACTTCATCTGGCCAACCTTCCAATTCAATTCCTCCTTCTCCTTCTAAACCATTATAGATCGGGAAGACAAATCCTAATATGATGATATCACTGCCTCCCAAAGGTGTGCTTCGGAAATCAACTTTCAACCCAGATGCTAGAGCTGTTCAAAATTACAACATTGTTGAAGACCTGGTTATTTCACCTTCTGCAATGTTATCTCTAGATGTATGGAAAACATGCCCACCACAATGAAAGATTTTATTGTCAGCCATAGGAGCTATGTATTTGCAGGATTCTGATTTAATTATCTTTGATCATGAGAGTCATATCCTGAGAATCCCTCATCAACTGGCAATCCAAATTCTAGTTTTTGTTAAAACTAGATGAGTATTTCGTATAGTTATTAATGAGGGAGCTTCTATGTGCATTATGTCGATTTCTTGTTGAAAGATTTAGGTTCTCCAACCATTAATCAATCACGTATCACTCTGAAAGCCTTAGTGGAGGAGGTTTTTGTCCATATGGGATTTTAAACAATTTACTTATAAAGCTAGTGGGAAAAATGGTTGCAATCAAAGTTGAAGTTGTGGATGGTCAGCTAGATTACAACCTTTTGCTTGGTCAAAGTTGGAGTTATGCTATGTCAGTAGTGGTATCGTCACTGTTACAAATGATACAATTTCCTTCTAAGGGAAAGATTTTCAAAGTAGACCAGTTTCCTTACTACACTTTAGACCCTAACTTTGCGGGTAGCATACATTTTTTCAGAAAAACAAATTCTCCTTATCAAGATATTGGTGTTGGTTTACTCAAAGACTCATCATTGGTGGGAACCTTTGCAATGCCTCCATTAAATTTTCCTTCTAATTATTTGAAGGTAAACATGATTACATCAAGAACTGTACAATCTCCTAATCCATGGATAGTGCCTTAGAGTTTGAGTTATCCTCCTATGGAAGTGAGATGCATTTGAGCCCTTTTGAATAGGCTTATCAAGAAGTACAATTTTTTTATGACCTAGCGTCTGCATATGTTGATTGAGTTGATATGGTAAATGAATATTATTCTCGTTTGGCTTGGTTATAACTAGTTTCATTCTCTCATCCTTTTGATAATATGTTTCCAGCTAACAAAAGTATCACAAATATCAAGACATTGGATGAAATTCCATGGAATGATCATCATCATCATTCATGATTTCTACCTATCCATGATAAAATCGAGAATAATTTTTCAAATATGTTTTCAGCTGAGATTGTAAATAGTACAGAATCACCCATTTTAATATTTCAATCTGAATACGAAAAGAATTTGGGGAATATATCTATGAACATTGCAATTGACATCTCAATTAAAATAGGGATTGTTGAAAATATTCACATAGGTGCCTCATTCTCAATCGAAGACATTCAAACAGATAAGGCCCTATTTCAAGAATTATGCGACATTTTTGCCTAGTCCTATGAGGAAATGCCAAGAATTGATCCAAGCATTGTAATAGATGAAATCAAGACTTAACGAGATGTCAAGCATATCAAAACTGCTCAAAGTAGGTTTTATCTACCCAATTCCCTAAATTTATTGGGTATCCAATAACGTGCCTATTAATAATAAATAGGGAACCATTAAATTATATGTCAACTATAGGGACATCAATAAGGATTGTCCAAAAGACAATTATCCTACTCCCTATATCGATCAATTCATTGATGAATGTGCCGGAAATAAAATATTTTCATTTATGGATGGATTTTCTGGCTATAATCAAATCAACATACTCATAGGTAATCAACATAAACCACATTAATTTTCACATGCGGGACTTTTGCCTATCGAAAAATCCCATTCGGTCTAAAGAATGCAGGTGCAACTTTTTAACTGGCTATGTCTTATGCAGTTCATTATATCAAGAATATTGTGAAACCATATTTGGATGACTTGCCAGCTCGTTCACTAATATGGGAAGACCATCCAATGCATTTGAGAGGAATTTTCATCAGATGTCGCTATTACAATATTTGCTTGAATCCACATAAGTGTGTTTTCTATGTGTAATCTGGTTGATTGCTATGGTTTCTTGTTTCAAAGGAAGTTATTCGTGTTGGTCGATTGAAGGTTGAGGCTATCTTGAATTTACCTCCTCCTTGCAATATTCACCAACTCCAAATTTTGTAAGGGAAAGAAAAATTTCTATGTTGATTTATCTAGAACTATGTTGGGGTGAATAAGGGTTTTACTCAACTTTTCAAAAAAGGGAATCCCATTTATTTGGGATGAAGTGGCTGAAAAATCCTTTCATACAATTAAATATGCGTTGACCCATACACCATTGTTCCATCCTCCCGATCATCACCAAGATTAATTTTTATACCTGGCAATGTCTGATGCCACCATTAGTATGGTCCTAGTTCAGGAAGATGATTCAAATGAAGAGCATGTGATATATTACTTAAGTTGTAATTTGACAAAAACGTTCACATGATAAAGCACTTCAGTGATCAAAATATGTATTATGACTTTGTGCTTTAGGGAGAAATATGTTACACATGATTTTATCGCATTAGGTAAATGACCATCGATTTGGATCTTTTGTTATCCACACATGTGTTCTGGAACATTACCCTACATATTTTGAAATGAAATCATCCCAAATAAAGTGGAATTTCTAGATCCTATGGTACAAAATCCTAATTTTCATTATGTTCACAGTTTCCTGGTCACTTCTTGCACATACATAGGGAAGACCATTATTATCTGCGTAGAAGTACACATTGTCTTCCACTATGAACTCACATGACTTGGAGTACATAAAAATGAAAAGAAAAGTCTAGAAGCATTGTTGGTGGCTTATATCACAACCAACAAGCTTTGAATGAGTACCTATTTAGTGTTGATATCTCCCATCATGGAGTAACTCTCCTTCCTTTGTGAAACCTCTATCCCACTAATAGTGGATCTCATCCATTGGAGAATGGATCCATAACTTCTCATCCTTATCGTATAAAGTCATTACAAGTCTAAGGTTTGAGGGAGGATTGCTAGAATTAGGTTTATGTTGTGGAGATTAGGTTGGAAGTCTTGTCTTCCAAGGGAGAGGGTTGCAGACTGTAGAAAGGGCTTGCTACATCAAGGCTACATGGCGATAAGGATTTTCTCCAATTTTATGAATATAAGCTATTGTTATTTCTGAGTTACATCTCTATCGATTTGACTTGTAGGATTCCTTAATAACTTGTATGAGATTCGGTTGCATTATTGATCAGTTCATATGTATAGTTGGTTAATTGATTCATTTATCTCTTTGATTATATGGTGTATGCTTTGATCTCTTATTTGTCCCTGTCTTTGTAGATCTCTTTGAAAACATTACAAAGAAGTTGTTGGGAGTAACAAGAAGACATTTTGAGCATCAAAGTGTGCGTGATAAAAATATTTGAGGTAATTGAGGCATATTTCATTCTATTTCTTCTAAATGATAAAAAACTAGAGAAAGGTAGTTGCAGTTATTACATGTTTGTTTCTAGGGTTCTTAGAAGTCTAGGGAGATCACTCTTGTTCACAAGAGGAATTTTTCCTCATAACACTCTAGAATTTTGGGTATGGTGCCTTTCTCATCTCGTTTTCTCTAGAGAGAATCCCCTTCTCGCTCCATAGGTAGCCAAAGAGAGAGGAGGACCCTGAGACGCTCTCATGCTGAAGTGGGTCACACTAATGGCACGTCACGGAGGTGGTGATTCCCAAATGATACGATATACTCCTAATCTCTTTGGATGGATGGAAGATCAAATGATCATGATTGAATATTTTTCATATGTAGTCATGGATTATACATGTGATCTAGATATGCCACTTCCAGTTGGGATGTAGTGGGGTGACCTAGGGCAAAATTTCACGCTTTGTTTATTTTCAAATTTTTGAATTTTTTGTTGTTTTCTGGCATTCAAAAATAATTGTGTGAAATGATCATGCAAATGTGGTACTATTGAGACCAGTAGGTCTACACAGGTTTGATAGGCATGGTGAGCAACCAATAGCTCTCCTAGTGTAGAACCTAGACGTAGCAGAGGCATTGACTGAGCTAGAGCACAACATTAAGAGGTTAACCCTAGAAATCTTGGATGTTAGGATTGATCACTTACCTCTCCGCTATCAAAGGCACCCTATGGGGGTTCTTGGACCTATTAGACACTTGCCACGATGAGTAGCTCGCGCTATTGTCTGCTACCATGATCATCACGCATATCTGCTAGTCTTAGGGCTAGATTTTCCTTTTTTATGATGTATCAGCATGTTCGGATAATAAAGGCCATTGGTCCTCATGTCGTTGGATGACATTTTTATAAAAACCACACTTTTACATACATTTTACTTAATGAAAACTACTACTTCTATTTTAGTCTATCTTGTACAATATATGGATGAGTATTGCTTTGAATTTGTTATAGATGTTTACAAATGTGAATGCATCAATAATCAAATGTAATGCAAGATAAATGGGAAAAGTAATAGGAAATCATAAAAAAATTCTTAATCTTTATTTTTTTGCACACAAAACATAATTATGATGTACCCATGGAGAGGCACATGCCCCCCGAGATGTTTTTTATTTTCTTAAGTAAATGGTATATGAAATAAAGGTTTATCTATAAAATCAAATAAAATACTTGATTTAGAAAGAGACTTGTTTCATTTTTTAACAAGATTGAAACAGAACTATGCTTAGAGTCTGTTTCGTATTTTAGAGAGGTTGACATAACAAAAGAACAATCCTCATAGTCGCTTGCTTTAGCTTTTAAATGAGGTTGACATAGTAAGAAAAGCATCTTCTTAGGCACTTGTTTCATTTTTAACAAGGTTGACACAGTAGAAGAACCATCCTCACAAGTATTTGTTTCATTTTTTAACAAGGTTGACACAAGAAAAGAAATTTCTTCAAAGGCATTTATTCCATTTTTTAACAAGGTTGATATAGTAAAAGAACTATCCTCATGGTATTTGTTTTATTTCTTAATGAGTTTCAAATAGTAAAAGAACTATCCTCAGGGGTTGTTTCATGGATTCCATTTGGAATAAATACATGCCAAGGGATACTTCCAGACCATGGCCTCCAAGAGATATTCATCAGAAGGATGAATAACTCTATGGAAGTAATACATGTGAAGAGAATAAAAAAGGGTAAGAAAACCCATTTAACATTCCCCCATAAGGTTCCTTATGTCAATTATCGGATCTAAGTCATAAGAAGTCAAGAAAATAGTGAGAGGCTCACTTGCACCTGTAAATGAAAACATGGCACTAGTGGCCACATAATTAAGCATGGTAGTCTGGATACCACTTGCATATAATGAACATTCAGGGATGTTGGATAGCTGGTAGTCAAATCAAGATCAGCGAATGAAATCTAGTCATTAGACACCATTTTCCCATTGTGAGGAAAACGCATCACATGGAAGAGTGCCGATACAACAAATTTCATAGCATAGACATAGTCTCACTCAAGGTGAAAATTGAAATCCAAGTGGCCATGGACTGCCATAAGATCAATACATACAATGTTACCTTCAAGAGTAAATTATAGGTAACTTAGGAAGGATCCCTAAGGGCTCGTTAATGGTCCTCTTAAACACCAAATTTTTTTGTGCAATAGGCCCAAGATGAGGGGAACCCAAATCTTGCCAAGGCATGAGGAAAAAATAATGACAAAAGCACCTTCATCTACATGTGTGCACTGTACATTCTTACCATATTCTTTCACAATGATTTGGAGAGGGGTGGAAGAAGGAAGAAAAGGTTCTATCATTCTATTCCAATCAAAAGAAATAGCCTGATGACTTGGAGGGGGATCAATGGAAATGGGTGAAATACCCCCATGTGTAGAAGAACCTGAGCAGTGTAAAATTCACTCTCTAAAAGGAGAATGGGTCAATTGAAGATTGTATCTATTTGACCACTTGATCAACCAATGGTACATCAACCTGAGTGATATATGTTTCACTCTCCAATGGATGAGTGGAATTGATTGTGATTGGAATTAGATAAATCACTTTGTCCACTGATGATAGGTTGAGAGGAAGTGTACGGTAACCTGTTGGAACTTTTTGAGGTGAAACAATATTTTTTTCCAACAATTTTGAGGCTTCATCCGTATGAGGGTAAAGGTGACTATGATGAATACATTTGCATAACCTACAAGGAAACCTAAATTTACCCCTTTTTCTAGGACCCTCACAATCATTGGTCGATGGATCAGAAACAAGTTGATAATAATTTTTTGACCATAGTTCCAAGACATTAGGAATACCAAGGAAATCAATAAGAATGTGGTACCCCTTACCAACCTTGCAATGGCATCTGGGCTTGTGATTCATATTGGAAGTTTCCTCAACATTACCATTACCTACAACCATGGTTGGTTGGTTGACATATTTCTTATCTTTCTTCTTCATCATCTTCTTCCCTTTCTTCTCCTTCTTAATAACCTGTCTACTAGCATCAAGGCTTTTACGAAGCGAAGAAGAAGAAGGAGAAGAGGACATGTTAGGTGAAGAAGGTAAAGGGTCAACATGAGGTTGGCGATGTTGAGATGATGAACTTAGTTGAGGTGGAATAGTTTTTATATTTGGGATGAAATAAGTTGAAAGAAAACACACCAGTAAACCTATCATGAATCTGGGAAGTGAAAACATAGCCATATAAGGAGCGCCAATATTTGACACATCAGGGAGGGGATTAGGGTTCTCATTAAAAGGGGATTCTTTATCGGTAACTTCTAGAATTATTACCATTAGATTCAACTTAGATAATTTGATTACCAATATTAATAATTGAAAATCAAAATCCACACCTAAGGTCTATAAAAAGTAAAAAAAGCAAATAACATGCGCTAGTAAATATAAGGAATCAAACAATGAAAACAAGGCTTTCATGGTGAAATCAGTAGTTGGTGATGAAATCAAACATCATAGACATCAATGTGAAAATTAGCCAAAGATAGTGAGGGTGGAACTAATTACGTTGATAACCTACTTTATGTACATGATTTGGTGCAACTGATCTTCATTTATGCCATCTCGAATGAAGAATACCCTCCAAAAAGGTTGACGTGAATCTAGTCAACGTTTGTTCCAGGTACAACAAAGACTTCAGCTCCACTGTCACCTCGAGAAATAGCCCTAATATTATGGTATCTAAGGTTACCATATAAAGCAATTTAACCTGGGAGGACAGTCATAATCAGACATACACACATGGGCAGAGTAACAAAGATCAATCCCCCTGAAATCTTCTCCAGATGGTTAATCTGAGGTTTACTTCCAAGTGAATTCCAAGTACCTTTCGACACCATTATTAATATGTGTAAATCATTGAACGTAACCAATGAAGTGGGATCGATCATTCCACTCGGTCCGATATGGTCTCATGGTTGACTTGTTTTTAAGGGGAGCTGTTGGAAATAATGCTTAATTAGTTATGTAAAATGCTGACAAAGTAGCCAGTAGATTTTGTGTTCACTGTAAAATTAAAGCAGCAGATTGTTAGGGTGGTCAGTGTTGCTGGAAAGTGCTAGAAATTAGTTGTAATTCCAGTAGATTTATTCCAGAGTTGATTTTAGTAATAGTTTTACTATTTAATAATGTAGTTAATAGTTCAATGAATATATGAGATTTGCAGCATTTTTTAGCTCACACAGTGACTGTGTTTTTTAATTGTTTTATCTATATTTTTTTTATATGTATTGTTCTTCATAGTACTGTTGGCTTCTCAATTTGCTTGAAATAATTCATTTCATATTCAACAAGTGGTATCAGAGCAGGTAAAATTCTTTTGGGTTAAAGTTGTATAGTTGGAATTTCGCCAAAGTTATTCATGTCGAATTCTAACCAGATGTTAGTTCCAGAATTTGATGGGAACGATTATGATTATTGGTGCATTAAGATGCTAACCTTTTTTATTGGAAAATATTTGTGGGAGATTGTTGAATCAGGATATGAGGAGCCAGCTGATTGGAATGCTCTTACAACCAATGAAAAAAAAAAAACAAGAAAGGAAGCAAAGAAGAAGAATGCTCAAGCTTGTTTCAACATTCAGATAGCCTTGATAAGAGCTTATTTCAAGAATATCAGGAGCAAAAACTGCCAAGCTACTGGGAGATCTACAAGAAGCTTACCAAGGTAGTGATCAAGTTAAGGTGGTCAAGCTTCAGACATTGAAGCGAGAGTTCGAGAATTTGAAGATGCAAGAAGCTGAAAGTATCAGTGACTATTGTGTGAGAGTCAAAGATGTGGTCAATAAAATGGCTACACATGGAGAAGCTGTAAGTAATGAAGTTTTAATTAAAAAAGTATTGAGATATTTAACACATAGATGGAATCATGTTGCAATAATCATGGAAGAAAGTAAGGATTTAACAAAACTACAATTTGATGAATTGGTTGGATCTTTGATGTCTCATGAAGAAAGATTGAAGGAAACTTTTGAAGCTGTAGAGAAATCTTTTTCCTCTAAATTACAAATTACAAAGAATGAAGATGCAAGTAGCAGCAGCACCAAAAGCCATCAAGGTCAAGGTAAATGGAAAAACCAAAATTATTCAAGAGGTAGAGGAAGAGGTGGCTCAAGTGGAAGAGGTAGTTTCAGAGGAAGAGGTAGAGGTAGATTTGATAAGAAAAATGGTCAATGTTACCATTGTAACAGGTATGGTCACTTTGAAAGAGAATGCAGATTGAAAGAAGGTAAAAAAGCTAATTATGCTCAAGAAAGTGGTGAGTATCCTCCAGATCACTTATTTTTATCTTATACCAAAGGTGAAAATACTAGTAAAGATGTTTGGTACCTTGATTCTGGATGCTCTAACCATATGACAGGGAATCAGAAGTTGTTTTCAGCAAAGGATGGAAGTTTCAAATCCAAGATCTAGCTTGGTGATGATAAATCATTGGAGGTTGCTGCCAAAGGAGCTATGGAGGTCCAAACAAAAGAAGGTATAAAGAGTATTCATGACATTTATTATAATCTACAATTGAAGCATAATTTGTTGAGTGTTGGGCAACTCTGTGAGAAAAATTACAAAGCAGTGTTTGAAAATAAGACATGTACTATCTATGATAAGAATAAGGGAAATAGGGTGATCATTGTTGTGCCTATGACAAGAAATATGATGTTTCCCTTGAGGTTTGATGAACATAATAGCAATCTTGCTAATATGGCTTATGAGGATTCAAGTTGGTTATGGCATCTC
>APFE031439195.1:83207-95029 GCA_000404065.3 Pinus taeda | reverse complement strand
GTGTTGATTTAGTTGATGAGAAAACTTACAGAAGTATTGTGGGGAGCTTGATATTTCTAACCCACACAAGGCTTGATATTACATATTCAGATCCACTTGTTTGAAGGTATATGAAAAATCCATCTGAAATACATATGAAGGCAGCCAAGAGGATTTTAAGGTATGTGAAAGGCACTCTAAATTTTGGTATTCATTACTACTCTTATGAAAAGTTCAATCTTGTTGGATTTAGTGATTCAGATTGGGGAGGTAGTCTTGATGACCGTAAGTCCACATCTGGAAATTGTTTCTCTTTTGGTTCTGGTTTGATTACATGGAGCTCAAAAAAACAAAGCATTGTTGCCCTCTCATCTATAGAAGCAGAGTATGTTGCAGCTACCTCAGCAAGTACACAAGCTCTTTGGCTCAAAAAATTTTTGGAAGAAATTGGAGAAAAACAAGTTCAGCCTACAGTGATTTATTGTGATAATGTAAGTGCCATCAAGTCAGCAAAGAATCCAGTTCATCACAGCAGGACAAAACATTTTGACCTGAAATATCACTTCATTAGAGATTTGGTGCAGAAGAAGGATATTGAATTAAAGGATATAAATACTCAGCATCAACTAGCAGATATCTTCACCAAAGCAGTGGCAAAAGATCAGTTTTTGCCAATAAGAGATAAGATAGTAAATTCTCATTAATCATTAAGGGGGAGTGTTGGAAATAATGCTTAATTAGTTATGTAAAATGCTGACAAAGTAGCCAGTAGATTTTGTGTTCACTGCAAAACTAAAGCAGCAGATTGTTAGGGTGGTCAGTGCTACTGGAAAGTGCTAGAAATTAGTTGTAATTCCAGTAGATTTATTCCCAAGTTGATTTTAGTAATAGTTTTACTATTTAATAATGTAGTTAATAGTTGAATGAATATATGAGATTTGCATCATTTTTTAGCTCACACAGTGACTGTGTTTTTTAATTGTTTTATCTATATTTTTTTACATGTATTGTTCTTCATAGTACTGTTGGCTTCTCAATTTGCTTGAAATAATTCATTTCATATTCAACAGGAGCTTCCCAAAGCCAAATTGTAGTAAATGACTTTACTCCCTTTTGCAAGATGCTAATGTTTATTTGCATGTTTGGAGAGTTAACTCACTTCCCTATCACAAATCCCTACAACCTGATCTAATGTAGGTGGAAAAGAGCCCTAATAATAAAAAATTCTAGATTGATTTTATTAGCTTCGATTTTAACTTTTGTTACTTACTCAAAGGTAATGGATGTGAAACTAATGGAATTATGACTTGACACAAAAAATAATGCAATCGAACATGAAATTGTAATATTTTCTTTTTTATGAATTGTAACTAAAATAAGGGACGGGTTTCATTAAATTTTTAAAAATACAAGAATCAATGAATCATTTTCAAAACAAAAATCAAAGAGAATGCATAATACATGATTTTTGGCTCTTCTTCAAGAAATGAAACCTAAGTTCCTCAATATCTAAGCTGTAAGAAACAAAATTTTATCTTATCAACTTCTTCCATACCCAATTAATCAATAAATGAATTCTTCCTTAAACATACACATGCTATAATTTCAATTTAAAGTAATGAGTTGCAAAACAATGTAAACAGAATATTATGTTGTCTTATAGAAATAGATAATCAACAATCACTTTGGAAAGAAAACAAACTTCCAACCAAAAGTGATCTACTGAAAAACCCTAAATTTTCCTAATACTAATGACACTTTGCAATGTAGAAGACAAAGTACTTTATCTGATGCTTTAACATAAAAATGGGCAGACTCAAACTATCCAACAATCACTAGCCCTTCCATGGATTAATTAGCAATTCAACAAATCAAACTTAACCTAAATTGTAAAAGTAAAGAATTATTCAAAAGGCAAGCCAAACAGTCAAATAAAAAAAAGGGAGTCAATTTTCGAAAGGTAAACACATGTAATTAAACATGAAAAATAAAAAATCTCTGAACTTGATGAGAAGAAAACTGAACTTTTCAAAAATTCAAGGTATGTGGGTAGGTCATAAAACAATCCAATGTGTATACACATTGTTTCAAAAATATGCTCTATGCCTAAAGTTAAGGTGCGCACAATAGAATTCTTTAGAAAAACTAAAAAACAAGTCAAATAAATCATAAAATCCATATTTTTAACATTTCCAAACACTCACCCAGATGCGGGTGTTCGTATTTGCATTGAAGGGGAGTTATGAGCACGCCACGCGGAGAGGACAGCGGGCAACTGAACAGGAAGGCGGTGAGGGATATTAAGCAGACTGAAAGGAAAGGCATTCAATGCCATTCATTGCAGCTGTTGTACCAAGGCAAGTGCAGCGGCAATATCAGGATGGAAGATCTTGTTACAGGAACATTCTTCCCAGCTTGGTTCTGGTTGCAGGAAGAGAGCTTGCTCTCAAAGGAAGCGAAGGGTGATGGTTTGTTGGGGAACGAGGAAGGTGGCAATGGCTGGAGCAGGCCTTTCCACATTGTTTTTTTCAACCCGGTGTATGCCCCTGCCTTAAAGCTCCCTCGGGATGTAGTGGCTGGGACTGATAGCGGGATTCGCTCAGTGGTGGAGCAGCATTGCAGCAGTGACGTTTCCCTTGCTGACGAGTTCAGCTTCTTCAAAGTTGCAGCTGTTTGGGGCTCAATTTTGGTGTTAACTAGTCTTCAGGCTGGGTCGAGGCATCCTTTCAATTTGAGCTCGCTCGCCTCATACCAGATTAAATACATGGCTCCTTGTTTAAGGGCTACCCCTCGGCGTCGGCGTAATTCTGGACAACGGGGAGGTTCTAGAGGGAGAGGCAGTCAAAGCCCTCGTCGTATTCCACCTCTCGCCTTTGTGTCACCCCCTTCGACAAGATCTGAAGAGTCTGGCCACTCCATCAGTAATACAGTGCAATCAGCAAGGTTTCAATTCCGACGAAGGTCAAACAAACCACTGATTTCAGCTCTTGTGACGGTCATCTTCTCGGAAGAAGACGAGGAGGATGTTAGTCTGAAGGAGGCTTCTGAGGAGCAATCGCCTTCTCCCTCGGACAATTCCTCGTAGAGCAGGTGGATGAAAGATAGTTCTTATGCCCCTTCGTCACAGAGAAAGTTAGAGGAAGAAAGCACTTTCGCTCATTTAGAGGAGTAGGCAGAGGTGCTTCAGGAGATAGGGAGCATGAAGGATATGAACATCCTGGATAATGCACAGAAGAAAGCAGAGGCACCTCTGGAGATGGAAGATATTAGGCAGGCTTCACCCCAGAAGCAAACCATGGATGAGGAGCCGAATAATTCCTTTGCAAACATTCTGTATCTCAAGCTGCCGTGGGGAATGAAGCCCGAAGATGTCAAGGATGGTGTGGAGGTCACCTGGGAGCCAGCCCCGGATAAGGAGACTGGGCAAGGATCAGTAAATCACAAGTAACAAGCTCTGTTTTGATGGGTCAGGTCTCATGCTCTGTTTTGGTCATTCGACATTCTGGTTCGGCTCTACTAGTTCGGCTCTATTGGTTCGGCTCTACTGGTTCAGCGTTTGGAGGCTGGCGACGAATCCAGCAAGACAGCGGCAAGTCAACAATTTTTTTTTTTTTTTTTTTTTTTTTTTTGATAATGCCAAGCAATCTAGCAGGCCTTCTGCCTGTAAGATCTTTTCCAATTTACTTTAAGTCTGCTCTCGCTTTGTATTAATAATTTGTATAATGTTCCTTACAAACGGTGGAACAGGACAATTTTGTTAGAATTTTTATAGAGAGCTGCCATGTCACTCTCAGAGGTTCAAATCCTCTTTTGTAAATATTTTTACAGTTTTTTAATATAGGTAGATTAGTCTTTGCCAAAAAAAAAAAAAAAAAAATAATAATATTTCCAAACACTCATAGAGGGCTACAATAGAAGGATCAAAGGCCATAAAAAAGAGAATTATGGAGAGTGAGACGATCCCTAGTGAAGTTGCCAAATTGTTAGGCAGACTAATCCCTTTTGTGGAGAAGATAGATCTCCCTAGACCTTAGAGAAATATAATAACAAAAAAGAAAGAACTACTACCCTTCCTTAGCTTACGATTGATTGAAACAAACAGTATGAGAGAGGTCACTTACCGTTTATCAAGACTATTAAAAATGCAAACAAAGAAACTTGCCATAAAAGCAAAAACAAGAATGATTTTGTTGGCAAAGTAAACCTTCCTTACAACCTTGGAACCACAGACAAGATTTCCCACATATTAAAGAGACACAAAATTTTAACCACCTTCAAACCTTTAAATACCATATGGAGTTGTCTTGAGTCTGTTAAAGATCTCCTTGACCCCAAATGTTCTTGTGGGGTTCCTTATGGTGGAGAGACTCGTCGATCTATCAAAACTAGAATCCAAGAACATTCTTTTGACATTAAAAATAATCGTTCAAAAAATTCTGCTCTTGCATAACGCTCCAATAAAGCCAAACATCAAATTTGTATCGGAAAAATAGCATCCTTGCCAAAATTGACCACTACTTCCATAAAAATTTAGAGAGGCTATAGAAATTAGCAAACATTCAAAAACTTCAATAACGATCAAGGATGGAGTATTAGTAAAAATTTCATCCCTACATTGACATCTAAAACATTATATATCCAACCCCTCACCTTAATTGTCCCAATAATTAAAAAAACCTCACCCTAATTTATTATTTAATATTCTTCCTTATAATTCAAAAGCACACATTATTCATAACTAACGCTCATACATTAATTAATTTTATTATTAACATTTAACTAACAACTTACCATGTTTTTAAACACATCCATAAACCTTATTATTTACCGTTAAATATCAGTATATTAATCAATAAAATATTTATCTATTTTACACATAATTATATTATCTTTATAATATTTAATTTATATTAATACACATAATTAATAACTAAATGAACTTTTTAACACACATTTTATATATTAATAAAATTCCTTTTCTAGAATATCGGCTCATACTGCAGTTTCTCTTAGTTTATTTTAGTGTACCCTAGCTGTTTTAACCATAGTTCCCAAATTCGGATGTATTGCCTGGAAAATTTTGAAAATTTGTTGATACAATTCTGTTTGCAACATAATAGGTTGATTTCAATACAATACGGAAGTTTTATTTGCAATAAAATACGGAATTTTTATTAATAAAATTAGTTGAAGTTGACAGAGCGCGGTTCTCCATATCCGGTTGGAGTTCAAATCTTATCTAGTCAGACTTCAAACTACCCTGTTGTTATTCTCAGCAAATAGGCTTACCAAACGGCACGATGCTTCCAAACAACATATAAATCTCCTTTCATCAATGTACAAGCAGCGAGGGTAGAAGAGATTTGGTTTGCTATTCTCAACAGCTAGGCTCAACAAAGGGCACGATGCTCTCACACACCTTATAATTCTTTTTTCTATGAATGAGCACGAGGGCATTATGCCAATGTAGATTTACAATTTTTGTTTTGAAATTTCGTATTAAAGAATTGAAACTTTTGTATTAAAAAATAAAATTTTATATTTAAAAAGTTGTAAATATTTTAAAATATATTTTTTTCATTGTTAAAACTTAATCCGATAATAGCTCGTGGTTAGTTGGACCATAGTTATTATGGTAATTATGATAATTATTTGTTTGGAATTTAATTAAAAGGGTTATTTTTTGTGATCTAAAAATTTAAACATATTTATTCTTAAATAAATTTGGATGGAAAAAAACACTGATTAACATATAAATTTTTTTGGTGTATGAAGATCACTTAAAGCCTACTAATTACTAGTATCTCATTTTTTAGATTACATTTTAGTTTTAAGGTTTTGTCATTCATATTATTATATTTTACTTATATGTTTTCCCATGTTCTATCATCTATTTTTTTAAGATTATCTTAAATAGACAAAAATAGTTAATATTGAAAATAAAACAAAAGAGTATCTTATCAAAGAAAGTTTCATTTCAATTTTAAAAATTTTGATAAAAAACCGAAATTTTCTCAGTATTAAATTTCATACATTTTACTTTTTTCTATATACAGAGGAATTCAAATTCATATTTAGAAAATATGGTTTAAACTCTGTCAACTCTTTCGAGTTTTTTCGTAAGAAAAATACTTGTCACTACACATATGGATATATTTATCCATTTTATTCTACCAAACACATATTAGCATTATCAAGTTTATAGGCAAAAATCCTATACCAAGACTTCATTGATAATCATTTTATACGTAACTAAATATACACATACATGTATATTAAAATGACGTATCCTTCCAAATATTATAGTGAGATGGTTTGGTTCTCACAAATCTCGAAATCCATTTTTAAGAAAACAATGTAATGACTCTTCCATTCCTAGAAAGAAAACGATGTAGGGACTCTTCCTTAACAATGTATACTTAAAAAAAATTGTATACTGCAAACATTGTTTTATGGAATATAGCCATTGATTTTATTGGAGTTGTTTATAATGTGACTTTTTGGAGATTCCGGTGACGGAATCTGGTGGAAGAAATGAGGTTAAATCTTGATTTTTAGCAGTTAATATGGTTTTTTAACTGCATATTTGGATTCAGCGCCCTAAAAAACCCCTGGGAGCCATTGATTGTGCAGAAACTAGCTATTAAACTTGGGATTCCAATAAATTGCGGACGGATTTTGACTGGAAAAATCCCCCAGAAAAGCTTTCAAAAAATTGCGTTATAGACTACTGCGATTTTATTTACCCCTTCTATGAAACATAATTGTTAACGGCCAAAAGGGCTATATTTGTTTTGGCATTAAAATAATTATAAAGGAATTCTATGGACAGTCATCCATTGTATAGTTTATATTTTCGCATTATTATATAAGTTTGAGTATGTAGAATGAAGTTATGTCTCTCTAAATTTATTTTTAACTCCTTAAAAGCTTTTAAGATTTATATTTTTTGATACAGTGGCAGAATGAACCATTAAAGAATAGATGATATATTAAATATATAGTGCATAACTTAAACCTTTATAGGACTCAAATCCAAAATCTATGAGTCACACATCCTTATTATAATAATATCGATGAAGCATTAAATGAGCCATTATATTGGCATGTCCACCACTTCAGTCAAACATTCCGTAGCGATGTCCGTGAAACACTAAATGGGCATTCATAAGGCCCTGTCGGCTACTAGATTCTAAATCGTAAATTCTGTAGTGAAGTCCATGAAGGACTAAATGGGCATTCACAAGGCCCTGCCGGACGGTGCCGGCTACTAGATTCTAAATCGTTTTCCGACCCTTTTTTTTAATTGACATCGAAATTAAATAGTTTTCCAAGGTTTTTTTAATTGATATTGAAATTTCATTGGAATCCGCAGGATTTACAAATTTAAGTTGCTATTTTTAGATGGGTTGGGATTCCAAATTTAAATTATCATTTTTAGATTTTGAAATATGTTTAAATTATATAAAAAAATTATATTATATTTTTATTACGCCGTAAGGCGTTTCCCTCTGAGACCCATCCCCTTCTTTGCTTACCTGTCCTCCTACGACACCGTACGATCAAATGTTAGACGATTCCAAAAACTTGAGCCGTAGATCAATCCTCGCTCTGAACCGTTCAGCTCCCATTTACTTTGAAGCGCAATCGATCACGCCATGACCATGGCATTCGGGCAAAGCCGGGGCAGAGGTGGGAATTATTCATGCAATGGGATTTATTCACACAATGGCAATTCCAGGATCAAAAGTTTTCTGGCCTCTGTTGGCCATAGTGGGAGTTGTAATTCATGCCTGTGAGTAGTTATTCATGTATATTTTCTTTCGGTATCAATTGGGTTTTGCTTATTTTCCGAAATTGTGTACTGAAATAATTTCAAAGGGACACAATTCCATATTGTTCTGATACTTTTTTCTTGCTTATGGGATTCTGATAGGTTTGGGTTTGCATGTTTGAATGAATCATCTGTAAAGAAAACTTGGACTAAATTCCACGGGTTTCTTATCTTTTCCTGTTGGTACTAACATATATGTGCTTCTGAGTTCCTGACCTTTTCCTGTTGGTACTAGCATATATTTGCTTATTGGGTTCCCCTCAGTTCAACCAATACCCTTGCTACAAGTAAATCCCATGGTTTTCTAATGTTTTATCTCTGAATGTGTCTGTTTCTGATATTGATCGGCTTTCCCTTTAAGAAATCTTTCACTAGATCAAATTTACTTGGTAAAATACCATAGTTCTATCATGTAAATTGTCTGGCTACACTTAGCATCTCGTTCTTGGAAGGCAGTACTGATTATCGTTCTTGGAAGGCAGTACCGATTATCCCCACTAGCTGCAGTTGAGATTGTTGTGCCAGGGTACCTAGGATACTGTTGGAAAAAGAAAATCATGTGTTTATGTAATGTTTTTAGAAAAAATGTACATTTTTCTTCTGATATTCATTATGCATTTCCTTTCTGAAAATTTAATGGACTGAGATAACATGTTTTCCCATGGTATTTCCATTGTTTTCAGTCATTCCGATAAATTTCATGATTTTGTTACACCTTATACTAGCATTTCCATCTATTTGATTATACAAAGATCCTGCATAAATTTCACTAGTTGTTCAATGCCTTAGCTTTTTCTTTTTGTCATTGTTCCACAGATGCAGAGGATTACACCATTGGTATCGATTATGGGCAGCTTGGCGACAACCTGCCCTCCACAGAAGAAGCAATTCACTTGATCCAAAGAATGAAGGCAGGCAGGGTTAAAATCTATGATACTAATCCAGAAATCCTAAAGGCTCTCGCGCACACTGGTATTAAGGTCTCAGTGATGGTTAAGAATGAAGATATTGCCAATGTCTCGGCCAACCAGTCATTTGCAGACAAATGGGTGAAGAATAATGTTGTTTACTTCTATCCGGCAACCAAGATCAATATAGTCCTGGTGGGGAATGAAATTTTATCAGACTACTCCAACAACCAGACCTGGTACCAGCTAGTGCCCGCTATGCTGTGAATCAGGCGAGCTCTGCTTAGATATAAGCTGCATCATATCAAGGTAGGAACCCCTTCTGCTATGGATGTGCTCAACACTTCATTTCCTCCATCATCTGGTGCTTTTCGGGATGATGTTGCAGAAACTGTCATGAAACCAATGCTCGAGTTTCTGACTAGAAGGAGATCCTACTTTTTTATTGATGTGTATCCTTACTTTGCTTGGTCTTCTGATCCTACGAATATTTCTTTGGAATATGCCAGTTTTGGGGATCATGATAAAAACTACACCGATCCTAATGGCCTTGTGTATACCAATATGCTGGACCAGCAGCTTGATGCGGTTGTAGCTGCGATGAGCAAACTGGGTTATGAGGACATTAGGTTAATCATAGCTGAAACTGGGTGGCCCAATGCCGGTGACCTTAATCATTTGGGTGCCAACATCTTTAATTCACCCCATTATAACCGGCGGCTCATAAGGAGAATGCTTGCAGATCCTCCCCTGGGAACCCCTCGCAGGCCCAATCAATTCATCCCCACATATATTTTTTCATTGTTTAATGAGGATCAAAAGTCTGGACCGGGAACTGAGAGACATTGGGGTTTGTTGTATCCAAATGGAACCAGGGTTTATGAGATTGATCTCACTGGCGAGCTCCAGGATTCGGAGTATAAGCCTCTCCCTCCTCCACCTCCACCCTACACTGGCAAATTGTGTTGTGTTGTAGATGCTAATGCAAATGTTTCTTCCTTGCCGTCTGCTATTAATTATGACTGCAGTCAGGGAAACAACACCTGCGCTTCCATCCAGCCAGGGAAGCCTTGTTATCAGCCTAACACGGTTATTGATCATGCATCATATGCCTTCAACAGTTATTGGCAGCAATTCAAGAACTCAGGGGGCACTTGTTACTTTAATGGAGCTGCAACACTAGTCACACAGGACCCTAGTAAGTAAAATCATTTTACTCTGTATCTATATCAATGTCTAGTTTGCTTTGCTTGTTTAGTTTTTAAGCTGTTTTAGAATGAACTTGCCTGCCCTTGGCTCTAAATCTTATTGAATTTTGCCAACTATTTTTGTTGTCTAGCTTGAATATCTTTTGGGTCAGGTATGTTTGCCTTCAGCTTGAATCTACTATACTGTTTAGGTTAGGTTCATTTGCCTTCACCTTCAACCTGACTTATACTGTTTAGGTTAGGTTCATTTGCTTTCACCTTCAACCTGAATTACTGTTTGAGCTAAGTTTGAGGTATATTTTATTTTTGCTTGAATCGGCTGTGTACTGGGACCTTTGTGTTTGTTATAAACAAACTAAAGTTCTAGGTCTGATGTTTTCTTTTTTCATTTTTTTGGCATGAATCTGCTCAACATCTTATATTTGATGTGTATTTGGCATGAATCTCCTTCGCTTTTTAGCCTTGGCAGTTTTGTTTAAGCTGAATCTGCTTCGCTTCTAAAGCTTGATGTTTTTACCTTTTGCTTCAATCCCTTCACGTGCTGGACATGTGTTTGTTTCTGGCAAGAATCTGCTTCACTTTAAAATCGTCATCTACATGTTCCCTGTATGAATCTGCCTCGCTACTTAGGTCTGAATCGATTTCATTTTCTTGGGCTGGAATTTTTTATTTGACAGATATCAGAGTCATTTAGCAAATATGGGTCTATCATCAACTGACACATTTGTGTTATTTTATGTTGCAGGTCGTGGAAGTTGCACATACCCATTCACTTGACTGATCTGCAGGGAATGTGGAAGCAGACGTTTTCTCTCCATCTGACCTATTTGCAGAACTGTCTCCAGATGTCTAGCTTTGTTGAATGCAGTATTTTTGTCAGTTCTAGTCGTTCAGAAGATTACACTACTGATTCAATTCATTGTAGAAGCACTAAATTTTTTATCTTAGAGGAACTGGTTACATAGCATCCTTGTAATTGATAGCAGGGAGTCCTCATATATATAGTTATCTATCAGTTTAAACTTTATAGATCCCATATTTCTAGGGATCTCTATAACTGTTGTTCTATCTGTTACTGCACCTCTTTGCAATGGTCTAATGAATGATAAATGCTTTTGAGCTTTCACCATCCATATGTTGATATTTAAGGAAGCATCTCTGTGTTTCCTGGTGATTCTGTGCCTGATGGATCTCTTTGGCTTTGTGTTTAGTTTACTTGTTGGCTGGTGTGTGTTTAGTGGTATCCAATCTGGGTATCACACATTGCACGAGTGTGCTATCTTGTCTTAATTCTTAAGAGAAACGATGCTCTCCTCCTCTTTACAAGGCTTGTTGAGTCTCTGAGCTTAGTTAGAAACAAGTAGTATTTTCAGTTTGACCAAACTTGATTAAATCTGGTTAAATTTTCAGAATTAGGGTAACTGTCTCAAAGCATCTAAGTAAGATTTTGATTTAAATGGATGACTGAAATTTGACACATTTATTCATTGTTGTATTGTATACTTTCTATTTTGTATTTCTATTTTGTATTAAGGGAGAGTATTGGATGTAATTCTTTTAATTGTCATTGTGAGTATCTAAGTGTGATTCTAGAAATAGTTATTTCTTTATCTGTGACAGAGTTGTTTATGAGTCATAGATCCACTTTCAATTTATCTTATTGTCTAAAAATCAGTGATCTAATTCTTATATATGTATCTGCTTTGTGTAATCAATAAATACATACAATATGTAATATATACATTATGTAATTTATATGGTTAGTTTATTTTCTCTTTCTACTCTCTGTCAATTTTTATGACCATCCCTTAACTGACTCTTCGTCTTTGTCGTCTCTAGCCACTATCCCGAATTCCTTGTTCTACAAAATTTGTATTCAATTCTGCAGATTCC
>APFE031439195.1:54247-64810 GCA_000404065.3 Pinus taeda | reverse complement strand
CATGACTTGAAGTACATGAAAATAAAATGTAAAGTCTAGAAGCATTATTGGTAGCATCTATCCGAACCAACAAGCTTCGAATGAGTGCCTATTTAGTGTTGATCCCTCCCATCATGGAGTAACTCCCCTTCCTTTGTGGAAACTCTATCCCACTAATAGTGGATCTCATCCCTTGGAGAATGGGTCCATAACTTCTCCTCCATAGCCTATAAATCCATTACAGGTCTGAGGTTTGAGGGAGGATTACTAGAAGTAGGTTTATGTTGTGAAGATTAGGTTGGAAGGTTTGTCTTGCAAGGGAGAGGGTTGGAGATTGTATAAAGGGCTTGCTACATCAAGGCTACATGGTGGTAAGGCCTTTCTCTACTTTTATGAATATAAACAATTGTTATTTCTCAGTTACATCTATATCGATTTGATTTTTAGGACTCCTTGATAACCTATATGATTTTTGGTTGCATTATTGATCAGTTCATATGTATAATTAGTTAATCGATTCATTTATCTATTTGATTATATGGTGTATACTTTAATCTCTTGTTTGCCTCTGTCTTTATAGATCTCTTTCAGAACATTGCAGGGAAGTTGTTGGGAGTAACAAGAGGACATTTGGAGAATAAAAGAGCACGTGATAAATATATTTGATGGACTTGAGGCATGTTTCATTCTATTTCTTCCAAATGATCTAAACTTAGAGAAAGGTAGTTACAATTATTGTGTGTTTGTTACTAGGGTTCTTAGAAGTCTAGGGAGATCACTCTTGTCCAGGAGAGGGATTTGTCCTCATAACACTCTATAATTTTTGGCATGGTGCCTTTCTCATCTCATTTTCTCTAGAGGGGACCCCCTTCTCGCTCCATAGGCAGCCAAAGAGACAGGAGTACCTCGAGACCGTCGTATGCTGAAGTGGGTCACACTAATGGCACACCACAGAGGTGGTGAAGGCCAAACAAGACGATATACTCCTGATTTATTTGAATGGATGGAAAATCAAATGATCATGATTGAATATTTTCCATATGTAGGCATGGATTACACTTGTGATCTAGATATGCCACTGCTAGCTGGGATGTAGTGGGGTGACCTAGGTAAAAATTTCACACTTTGGTTATTAACTACTTTTTGAATTTTTGATTTTTTTCTGGCATCCAAAAATAATTATGTGAAATGATCATGCAAATGTGGGCCTGGTGAGACCAGTAAGTCTACATAGGTTTGATAGGCGTGGTGAGCAGCCAGTAGCTCTTGTAGTGTAGAACCTAGACGTAACATAGGCATTGACTGAGATGGAGCAAAACCTTGAGAGGTTGACCCTAGACATCCAAGCTGTCAGGATTGATCACTTGCCTCTCTGCTATCAGAGGCACCCTGTGGGGGTTCTTGGACCTATTAGTCGCTTTCTACAATGAGTAGCTTGCACTGTTTTCTGCTACCATGATCATCGTGTGTAGCTACTAGTCCTAGGGCTAGATCTTCCTTTTTGATGATGTATGAGCATGTTCGGATAATAAAGGCCATGGGTCCTCATGTTGTTGGATGAAATTTTTGCAAAACCACACCTTTTACAGACATTTTACTTAATGAAAACTGCTACTTCTATTTTAGTCTCTCTTGTACAATATATAGATGAGTATTGTTTTGAATTTATTATAGATGTTTACAAATGTGAATGCATCAATAATCAAATGTAATGCAAGATAAATGGGAAAAGTAATAGGAAATCATAAAAATATGCTCAAAAAATAATTTGTTGCACACAAAAAATAATTATGATGCACCCATGGACAGGCACATGCCCCCTGAGACTTGTTTTATTTTCTTAAGTAAATGTTACAGACATATGAAATAAAGGTTTATTGATAAAATCACATAAAATACTCGGTTTAAAAAGGGGCTTGTTTAATTTTTTAACAAGCTTGAAATAGAACTATACTCAAAGTTTCTTTTATATTTTAGAGAGTTTGACATAACAAAATAACCATCCTCGTAATCACTTGCTTCAGCTTTTAAACGAGGCTGACATAGTAACAAAAGCATTCTCTCAGGCACTTGTTTTATTTTTAACAAGGCTGACATAGTAGAAGAACCATCCTCACAAGTATTTGTTTCATTTTTTAACAAGGTTGACACAATAATAGAAATTTCCTCAAAGGCATTTATTTCATTTTTTAAAGAGGTTGATACAGTAAAAAAACTATCCTTAGGGTATTTGTCATATTCTTTAACGAGTTTGACATAGTAAAAGAACTATCCTTAAGGGTTGTTTCATGCATTCCATTTGGAATAAATAGATTCCAAGGGATACTTCCCAACCATGGCCTCCAAGAGATCATCATCAAAAGGAAGAATAACTCTTTGGAAGTAATACATGTGAAGAGAATCAAAATGGGTAAGAAAACCCATTTCACATTCTCCCATAAGCTTCCTTATGTCAATTATCGGATCTAAGTCATAAGAAGCTGAGAAAATAGTGACAGGCTCACTTGCATTGGTAATTGAAAACGTTGGACTAGTGGCCACATAATTAACCCATGGTACAATGGATACCACTTGCATATAAGGAACATTGAGGGCTGTCAGATGACTGGTAGTCGAATCAAGATCAACGAATGAAATCTGGTCAATAGTCACAATTTTTCTATTGTGAGGAAAATACATCACATGAAAGAGTGTCGATAAGACAACTTTCATAGAATTGACATAGTCTCTCTCAAGGAGAAAATTGAAATCCAAGTGGCCTTGGACTACCATAAGATCAATACATAAAATTTTACCTTCAAGAGTAAATTATAGGTAACTTAGGAAGGATCCCTAACGGATCACTAATGGTCCTGTTAAAATCCAAAATATTCTATGTAACAGGCCCAAGCTGAGGGGAACCCAAATCTTGCCAAGCACATGAGGATAAAATAATGACAAAAGCACCTTCATCTACATTTGTGTGCCGTATATTCTTACAATATTCTTTCACAATGATTTGGAAAGGGGTGGAAGAAGGAAGACAAGGTTCTATCAGGATATTCCAATAAAAAGAAATAGCCTCATGACTTGGAGGGGGATCAATGGAAACAGGTGAAATACCCCCATGTGTAGAAGAACCCGAGCAATATTAAATTCAGTCTCTAAAAGGAGAATAGGATCAATTGATGATGGTATCGAGTTGACCACTTAATCAACCAATGGTTCATCAACTTGAGTGATATATGTTTCACTCTCAAATGGAAGAGAGGGATTGATTGTACATGGAATTATATCAATCACTTTGTCCACTGAAGATAGGTTGAGAGAAATTTTACGATAACCTGTTGGAAGTTGTTGAGGTGAAACAATAATTTTTTTCAACAATTTTGAGGCTTTGTCCATATGAGGGCAAAGTGACTACTATGGATACATTTTCATAACCTAAAAGGAAACTAACTTTACCCCTTTTTCCATGACCCTCACAATGATTGATCGATGGATCAGCAATATGTTGATAATAATTTCCTTACCATACTCCCAAGACCTTAGGAATACCAGGGCAATCAGTAAGGAAGTGGTATCCCTTACCAACGTTGCAAGGGTATCTGAGCTTGCGATTCATATTTGAAGTTTCCTCAACATTACCATTACCTACAACCTTGGTTGGTTGGTTGACATATTTCTTATCTTTCTTCTTCATCGTCTTCTTCACTTTCTTCCTCTTCTTAGTTACCTGGTTACCAGGATCAAGGCTTTTACGAAGCGAAGAAGATGAAGGAGTAGAGGACATGTTGGGTGAAAAAGGTAAAGGGTCAACATGAGGTTGGTGATGTTGAGATGATGAACTTAGTTGAGGTGGAATAGTTTTGTTATTTTGGATCACTTAAGTTGAAAATAGACACACTGGTAAACCTATCGTGAATCTAGAAAGTGACAACATAGCCATATAAGGAGGATCGATATTTGCAACATCATGGAGGGGATTAGGGTTCTCGTTAAAAGTTGATTCTTTATCAGTAACTTCCAGCATTATTACCATTATATTCAACTTAGATCAATTTATTATCAATACTAATAATCGAAAATCAAAATCCACACCTAAGGTCTATAAAAAGTAAAAAAAACAAATAACATGTGCTAGTAAATATAAGGAATCAAAACATGAAAACAAGCTTTTCATAGTGAAATCACTAGTTGGTGATGAAATCAAACGTCATAGAGATCAATGTCAAAAGTAACCAAAGATAGTGCAGGTGGAACCAGTTACGCTAATAACCTACTTTATGTACACAATTTGGTGCAAGTAATCTTCATTTATGCCATCTTGAATGAAGAATACCCTCCAGAAAGGTTGATGTGAGTCTAGTCAACGTTTGTTCTAGGTACAATAGAGACTTCCACTCCACCGTGACCTCAGGCAATAGCACTAATATTATGGTCTCTACGGTTACCACATAAAGCAATTTAACCTAGGGGGACAGTCATAATTAGACTTACATGCAAGGGCGAAGTAACAAGAATCAACCCCCCTGAAATCTCCTCAACATGGTTAATCTGAGGTTTACTTCCAAGTGACTTCCAAGTACCTTTCAACACCATTATTAATATGTGTAAATCACTTTACCGTAACCAATGAAGTGGGGTCGATCACTCCACTCGGTCCGATATGATCTCGTGCTTGACTCCTTTGTAAGGGGAGCTTTCCAAAGCCAAATTGTAGTAAATGGCATTGCTCCCTATCGCAAGATGCTAATGTTTGTTTTCATATTTGGAAAGTTAAATCACTTCCATATTACAAAGACCTACAACCTGATCTAATGTAGGTGGAAAAGAGCCCTAAAATAACAAAAAATTCTAGACAGATTTTATTAGAGTTGATTTTAAGATTTGTTACTTACCGGAAGGTAATGGACGTGAAATCGATGGAATTATGACTTGATGCAAAAACTAGTGCAATTGAACATGAAATTGTAATATTTTCTTTTCGATGAATTGTAACTAAAATAAGGGAAGAGTTTCATTAAATTTTCAAATATACAAGAATCAATGAATCATTTTTAAGACAAAAATCAAAGAGAATGCAGAATACACGATTCTTGGCTCTTCTTCGAGAAATGCAACCTAACTTCCTCAATATGTAAGCTATAAGAAACAAAATTTTATCTTAACAACTTCTTGCATACCTAAACAAACAATAAATGAATTATTCCTTCAACATACACATGGTATAACTTCAATTTGACATAATGAGTTGCAAAACACTGTAAGCAAAATATTATGTTGTCTTATATAAATAAATAATCAATAATCACTTTGGAGAAAAAACAAACTTCCAATCACAAGTGATCTTTTGAGAAACCCTAAATTTTCCTCATACTAATGACACTTTGCAATTCAGAAGACAAAGTACCTAATTTGATGCTTTAACATAAAAAAGGGTAGACTCAAACTGTCTAGCAATGACTAGCCCTTTCATGGATTAATTAGCAATTCAATAGGTCAAACTTCAAAACCTAAATTGTAAAAGTAAAGAATTATTCAAAAACCAACCTAGATAGTGAAATAAAAAATAAGGGGGCGATTTCCAGAAGGTAAACACGTGTAATTAAACATGAAAAATAGAAAATCTCTGAACTTGATTAGGAGAAAACTAAACTTCTCAAAAAATTCAGGTATGTGTGTAGGTGATAAAACAATCCAATTTGTATACACACTGTTAATTTATAAGTTTGAGTTGTTAGTAAATATTCAATTTATTTATGCATTCAAAAAGATAATTTATATGGTATAAAATTAGTATTTCATTTACAATTAAACCATATTGTTCTATATTGTTCTAATAGACAAAAATAAATTATAAAATATAAAAGCTAAGTTATAATATTCTTCCTATTCTCTAACATTACAAACATATTTTGAATTTTTTTTTTTAATCTATGTAATACATATTTTAGTTTTTTCAATTAGGCTTAATTCAACTGATTGGGAAATGTTGTTATCCTCTTACATAAAGAACTTTGAGGTATTTTTTAGTATGAATAATGCCACAAGTACATGAATCTTCACATTCTTCATATAGGAAATAAATATAAGGGTATTTTCGATGTGAACACGCACATACGTGTTAATTTTAATAAAAATAAAAATATATTTTACTCTTCATTTTTTACATGAAAGTTAGGAGGATGATTATTTCAATCCTTTTGTGGTTAAGTTGGAACAAGAAATCCTCTAGTAGAGGGATTGGATAAATAACTTCTTATATAAAAATAATCTCTCCTCACACTAGGCTTGATAACATAGACCCCTTCAATAGGTACATTTAGTATAAGGGGATTTTTTATTTATCACCTATCACTTTTAGCCTTTATAAGAAAAACAATCTAGATAAGAATTTCCCTTATAACAATTTAAAGGAGGATGTTCACAATCTAAGTAATGAAGGTAATATCCTCTTCTTAGGAGACTTTAATGCTAGAATCATATCTAACCAACCTATTCCTCTATGTAATTATGCAAGAATTAATCCTCTTTGGCTACTTGGGTTCCCTTATTTAACTTGTAGATTAAAAAAAATGAGAAGACCAAAAAAAATAAAATTCAAACACTATAGTTCTAAAGATCCTGTAATTTACAATGGCATAATTAAGTAGCCAAAATCCAAGTAAATGGGTTGTATTTATGGTTTTGGAAGTAATGTCATGGATGTCCAAACAAATTGTAAAATATGACATTTTCAAATGACTACGAGCCACATATACATTTAATATTAACTCTAAAATTGGCCATGAAAAACAAGCATATGCATGAGAATTGTGAGAGTCAAAGGCACCTGCCTTTTGAAAAAAGTAAAATGGATCTATTTTTAAAGGACTTAAGTAAGTATTTACACATCTTATCTTATAAAACTAACATTAAAAATATCTATTATAGTTTTTCTACAACCCTCTTTTCTATATGAGAAGAATAATGGAAATACGAGTCCTTAATATGATCATAATAATAGAATTGATATAAGTAAGAAGCAAGATAATTTATTGCACCTCTCTAATTCTAACCTTAGAATTAGAGTTGCTCCTATCAAAACCTTAAAAATTGATAAGATAAATACACATAAAGCACTTATTAGAGGAAAAGAGAGCCTATATATGTAGAGAGCTAGAGTACTTATTGTGTCCAACCCTACAAAATTTGGGAGGAAAACTATTAGGGAATTAGTACAGAGGCTCCTAAAAAAAACTTAAAACTTCATAAGATAAATATATAGAAAGATATTTTTAAAGGAATGAAAGGATATTATATATATAGAAAACCAGAGCTACTACTATAATTCTGTAATTTTAACCTTAGTAAATTTTGGAGGAAACATATTATGGATGCTCCTAATGAAATCTTAAAACTTGATAAGGTCCACAAATGTAAATATCTTATTAAAAGAAATAAACTATACTATATAAGTAGAAATCATGAGTGTTTACTACAATATTTACCTTATAAACCTCTAGGTTTCCCCTAACTCCATGAACACTATATTGAATTCCTCTATAAATGATGACATATTTTCTTTAGAAGACATTTATTTTTGGGTTAAGTAGCTATCTAATGGGGAATTTAATGACATTGAAGGCTTGGAAGCTATTAAATTTAAAATAAAGAGACCTATCCTCATCCCAGACATACACAAGATCTTTAATTTAGTAGTGAAGCAAGGCTTCATTAATCCTTGGGTGCAAAGCCCTATTGTGCCTATCTTGAAGAGTTCGGATAAAAGAATCCCCTTTAATTACAACAACATCGTGATTAGACATACTTTAGCCACATTGTAAAATCTTATTCTGGAGAAAACGATTATCCTTTGGCTTGAAATCCATGGTAAAAGAGCTCAATTTGAAGCTAGGTTTATGAGGCATTATTCAACCATGGAGCATCTTGTTACTCTTAGGATACTTAGAATGGAATGCTAAAATAATAAAGTGTATCTCTCACTATGATTTTTCTACGCTAGAAAACATTTTGACAAAAAAATATTATTCCTAGAAGAAAGCTATGGAAGAGGATAGAAGAAATAATAGTTCCTTTTGAGTTGAGGGTTATTATGACAAAGATGTATGAGAATGTTATTGAGAATCTTATGACAATTGAGGGTTGGCGGAAGGAAATTAAATGAAATATTATAGTCAAGCAAGGGTGTCCGATATCACATACCACTTTTGGCATATAAATTCATAAGCTAGAAGAGTTGTTGGGTCAAGCTTAGTGGTATGGTCATAACTTCTTTTCTATATGGTAATGATATTGTTGTTTTCATAAAAAGCCACTATGATTTTGAAAAGAAACCCAAAAGCCTCTATGATTTCTACTCTAAAATGAATATGACTATTAATAACAAGAAAACTCAAATCATGATATTTAAATAAAAAATGATGAATTATAGTACATTAATATATAAGCACAACTCCTAAAAAAAATCTCCTCATATTTGTATGAGGGAATCAACATGCATCATTCGATCATTTAAAATTATAACATTCATAAAACAATATGTGAAAGTCGGAGTGTTTATTATAATTAACAATAATCAATAATAAAAAAATCAAATATAATAAAAAATATATAACCAAAATCAAACATAATCAACCGCCTTGATTTCATTTAATAAATATAAAAAACACTAATCAATCAAATAAATAAATAATTTGTTAATGGTCGTTACCGAGAAAGCTTTAACTACTATTTCATAAAGCAATCAATTAGATGCACGACTCCCTATGTGGACAAGCGAATCTGTAAGGCTAATCAGAAGTGCCCTTTGTCAGCAAGGAATCACGAAAGACAACGACCACTGCTTCAACTGTATCTTTAACCATTAAAAAAGAGGTACCGCCAACGGCCGTGCAAGATTCCTTAGCCTTGGGAGTTCGTACCTAAAATAAGTGACGGTCGAAGATAAAAGGTTTTAATGTGAACCGTAGAACTTAGACTTGCCAGTCAGCTGCATGTTACTTGTAAATAAAGATCCTTCCAAAAGCACGTATGTTGTCGTAAATGTACCCAAAGTGTAGATACCAAGCTACACAACTTTACATGATTTCTTAAAAATGATTGTAAAATGCTAATTATTATGCTATGGAGAGGATCTGTACGACAGAGACCGAAGGGTTACAATAAAAACAATTTTACATGATTTTTCAAAAAAATACTGTAAAATGCTATTTGTTATGCTATGAAAGGATCCCGATTACCGAAGGATCACAGTAAATCCGATCTGGAAATTTGTTGGAACTACTACACCTACATGCAGACTCTCAGTTAGAGCATGCAACTACATGCAACTGCATGCAGACTCTTAGTTAGAGCATGCAACTACTACACATCTACATGCGGACTCTTAGTTAGAGCATGGAATTGCATGCAAGATTCCTTTTGCATGATTTACTCCTTGATTTGCTCCTTCTTTAACTCCGCAACTGACTAGTTATCTCCGGAACTTGTTGTAGGTGTTGAGTCTTCTCATTGATCACCACTATAGTTCATTACCTTGGGATTTTCACCCACTATAGTTCATTACCTTGGGATCTTCACCCAGTAATGCTATATAATGAGCATTGTAACATATTTTCTAATGAATCATTCTTTTCTTCTTTCAATTTTCTTTTAATGTTTTTGCTCTGCAAAGCTGTGTGTTCAACCTTTACTAGCTAGATTCATCTGTGAAGGTTTTCTAACACATTTACATTCAAAAACTAAATTTATAGACTGAGACACTAAAAGATGGAGTTAGGGGCTATCTATGCACAAAAGACGCCCCTTGGGGTTTGCCTTCGCTGGAAAGTATTTTAACATCTTACAAGGGTCCCCGTCATTATCGATGAATACTTTAAACTAAAATTATAGAAAAAGTGAAAAGACTAACCAGGTAACATGCGGTGGGATTCACGTTAAATCAATGCACTTAAAAAGACTATGAAATTTGGACTTAATTATATATATATATATACAAAATTAGGTTCATCTATATATGGGCACTCTTAAATATTTATTCCTAAAAGAATTGCAAATTTAAATCCAAAAATGTAGAGCCTCCACTCATATCACCCCCGCTGCATAAGAATTGTTTTACTTTTTTTTGGTCAGAAGAAAAAATCGCGGGCTTTTATATATATAACTTGTACACTAATATGTATAACTTATATATGTATATATATAACTTGTCAGAAGAATTATATAACTTGTACACATTTTGAAACCTGCAGGACATACTTCCAGTTTAAAATGGGTCAAAGATATTGATACCAGTGGATGAATTCTTTCTTCAGATCGTCTCTTTAAGCGTTGCATCGATTATGTTTTTACCACCTCTGACAGGCATTTCCTCCATTTAGCAAATTGGACCCAAATATCTATGGCCAGTAGGAAATTCAATAACCTGCCGACATATTGAAAAGTTTCTCGGTGGTCTCTCTGTGGCGCAGGTTTGTTGGACCTTTCTTATTCTTTCAAGCCTGTTATTAGAAGTTAATGAAATTAGTTTGTGTGTTTGAAATCGATCAAAATGATGCAAGCTGTTGCGTCAAAAAGGCTCTTTATTCTGGACTATTATGA
>APFE031439195.1:0-54227 GCA_000404065.3 Pinus taeda | reverse complement strand
CAGTTAGAGCATGCAACTACATGCAACTGCATGCGGACTCTTAGTTAAAGCATGCAACTACATGCAACTACTACACATTTACATGCGGACTCTTAGTTAGAGCATGGGATTGCATGCAAGATTCCTTTTGCATAACTTACTCCTTGATTTGCTCATTCTTTAACTCCGCAATTGACTAGTTATCTCCGGAACTTGTTGTAGCTGTTGAGTCTTCTCATTGATCACCACTATAGTTCATTACTTTGGGATCTTCACCCACTATAGTTCATTACTTTGGGATCTTCACCCAGTAATGCTATATAATGAGCATTGTAACATATTTTTTAATGAATCATTCTTTTCTTCTTTCGATTTTCCTTTAATGTTTTTGCTCTGGAAAGCTTTGTGTTCAACCTTTGCTAGCTAGATTCATCTGTGCAGGTTTTCTAACACATTTACAAAATTTACGAAGGAACCACAAAAGATGTACAGCAAGTGGATCAAATCGTTGATTTACCACTGAAATTATTACTTGTTTGTATTACAACAGGGCAGGGACTCTCCCGAAGCATCTAAGCTTTATTTTAACGCAAATGTAAGGGAGAAATACCTATCTAGATATGCTTATGCTTAACGCAAATATATGGGTGAAAAAACTCTGTTAATGAAACTGTATGCAAGTAATTCCGGCTGGCAGCATGTTACTTGTAAATACAGATCCTTCCAATAGCACGTACAGATACAGATCATGAAGGCACAACAAGACGGGGTATTTTCCGAAGCATCTTTGCTTTATGTTAACGCAAATCTATAGGAGAAACATCTATGTTAATGCAAATATATGGGAGAAATATCTATGTTAATGCAACTCTATGCGACTAACTCGAGTTGGCAACATGTTACTTGTAAATACTGATCCTTCAAATCGGACGTACAGATACGAAAGACTATGTTGTCATAAGCGTACTGTACTGTAGATACCAATGTACCAACTGTACATGATTTCGAAAAAAAAATTATAAAATGCAGTTTATTATGCTATAGATCCGATCTCGATGACAGACACCGAATGTCGCGGTAAATCTGATATGACAATTTACGAATGAACAGCAAAAGATGTATGGCAAATGGTTCATATCATTGAGAACAAGAATTTAGCACAGGGTATATTCGGAAGCATCTATGTTTATGTTAATGCAAAACTATGGGAGAAATATCTATATAAATGACCGTTAAGACCTCAGCCAATTGCACACAAGCGCATTTCTTCTCTTTGATGATCCGATCGTGGATTCTCTTTTGAGGAAGCTCTGTAGTACTTCGATCACTTGCAAGGTGGTAGATTCTCGGTATTCATTCAAAAATGAAGGCCCGAACTGTTGCTGTTATTCTTCTGCTCTTGCTTTCTGTTGACTCCTTTTCAAGGAGCGACGCTCGGTTTATCCACTCATATAACGCTGTGGTATTAAATAACCGCAGTCTCCTGAGTGTGAACCGCAAGGTGAATGAGGGCGCTGTTCTTGGCAACGACGTTGCTGGGAATAACAAGTTGGCGAGAGCTGGTCATGAAACTGTTATGACGGCAAAGCACACTTCCCCTCATAAAGACTACGAGGATAATACGACAGAAAATAAGGATGGAACTGAGATTTTTCCAGCGGGTCATAGCCCAGGAATAGGGCACGATGAACCCCCTCCAGCGTGACAATTTTGCTTCATGGGGGAGCAATTGCGGTCAGGGTTACTGAGCCTTCTATATTATACTAAGTTTTCTTCTATTTGCGTTTGCTTTTAGATACTAAGTTTTTTTCTATTTACGTTTTCTAACTTTTCTTCTATCTACGTTTTCGTTTAGATCAATCATTATTCTCTACCTGTAGAATCTTCTGACAGAAGATTCAAATTCTCCGAGCTGCTTATTTTACTTCTATGTACGTGTAAGAATATTATATGGAATATAATGTGTTTACGTGTAATATGAACTTGGGGAATGAATTCTCAAATCAGATGACCAATGATGATTTGATGGTCTATTTGGTTTAACCTTCTTTCATTTTTTGAAACATCGGTAATTAAAAGCGGCTAGCAGTCGGAGAACAAGAATGCTAATTGTGATTCAACAACCGATTCCATCTTTCAATCACTGGAAGCTCTTTAGCTCTTTTGGCATGATGGCGAAATACTTTTAAGTTTTAACCCATTTATTGGTTGCATTTTCAGCTAAAACCACCGCAGATGTGTATCTTTAGACTTACTTATTCACCCCAAATGTGTCTATATTCATATTTACTTAATTCTTCATTAACTTTTCGAATTTCAACAGGGTTTGATAAGGTTACTTATTTGTGTTCACTATCTAGTGACATACATACCCACGGGTCTCACTTTTTGTCAAAATATGGAAGAATACACAAGAGGGGTATCTTGATTTTTACAGGAGTGAAGGGCGTCCCAAAAAATGAACATTAAACACACTTTTCAAATGAACATTAAACACACATTCAACGAATATAAACTACGCTTTTCATTTTTAATTATTATTTGAAATGAGTAAAATAAGTGGCAAATAATAATAATAATCACATATATAGTAACAATATATATATAAATGTTATGTACTATAATATTTAATTGGCAAACGAAATTAATAATAAAGTTATTATTATTATACTGCTTAAATTTAACCATGCCTTCAATTTAACTTAGTGCTTAATCACGTTTAATTCAAAAGCATCAAATCACTCTTCAGTGTGAGTGCTTCATCATGTTTAATTCAAAAGTTTTTATACGAGTAATCAAATTTAAAGTGCCTATCGAATGATAATGCATACTGAATACTAAAGAAACAATGATATAAAAAATTTCCTTTTTCTGCAATTCAGTTTTACATATCTTTCTTTAAGGCAATCTCCAGATTTGACGAGTGAACCATGTCTTGATCATAATGTAACTTGTTGAATTTTGTTTCTCAAAAGCAAATTACAAGTCTTTGATAATTACAGAATTTATAAAAATCCTCATTTGCCATTTTTATGATTGACTAGTTGAATGGAGAGGTTTATTCTACAACCGACTACGAAAGGATGTCTAAGTTTGTCCATTAGTCCATCTATTTTTAAAATTAAAATCAAAATTAAAAATTATATTCGTAATAGAAAAATAATGCTGCTATAATTAAAAGAAAAATAAAGTGTTTGGATCTAGAGGTGATGTAAAATATTTTAATGTAAATTAATAATTATATATCATTTAAAAGGATATATATATATATATATATATATATATATAGTTAAAACATTTATTTGGTCTTATATATACTCTATTTAGCATTCAAAAATATAATTTAAACAATGAAAAATAACACATTGTATTTTACACTCTAAAGAAGTTTGCACAAGAAGCACTGGGCTCATGTTAGATCAGTACTTAGGATGGATCTATATTGGTATACATAGAACCCAATTCTCAAATTACCCAAATGAGTTTGATCCCCCTCAGTGTTCAACAAGACTTTTGTATCTATCTCTCACACAGACATTTGCTTCTGTAAACTAGTCTCTCTTTGTTCTACGAGTTTATCTAACATAGAAACCAAAATTTATTTATATGAATTAATAATTTTAGTTCAAGTACATTTTGTAACACCCCTATGGCCTTGCTTTTTAAAAAATTGCTATTTCTAGACATTGAAATGTTATTGGTGGTAATGGCGAGGGAAGCCATGATGAGAATTATGTCATGATGTAATTATATTATTGAATTAATAAATAAATTGCTTGGAAATATCTAGGAAAGAGCACTAGAGTGTAGAAGACTTCTTTCTAGTTTCGAAAAAGTTGTGGTGGTCAAGTCCATATAATGGACCTTCCCTAAAAGTCTCCCAACAATCCTTGGGAAAAAAATAAAAGAAATTAAATTAATATAATGGGAGAGAAATTTATGTTAATCACTTATTTGGAGAGAAATACTAAGTGGGGTGGAATAAAACACCATGGAAAAGAAAAATGTGCTTTAAATAAAAATAAAAGTATATATTTTCTATAAAAAAAAACTAACAACGAAAGACCTAGACAAGAATGTTGGCAGAAATTAAAGCAAGATGCTACTAAATCTACTCGGAAGAATTCTATAAAAAAAAACCACCAGGAATTAATCAGGGATTCTGAGGACAACAAGAAGATCTTGGCTTGGGGGGGAACTTTGGGGAAAACTCATGGTTGGGAGGATCATGCTCCGTTCCTAAATATTCCCCAAATAGTTGGTTTATGGTTAGATAAAAATCTATTTCCCATTTTGTCTAACACTATATTATTTATTGATATGAATTTGTAGAATAGAAATGAGAAATGATGGTTATGAATTGATTGAATTGGAAGACAGTCTCAATGTGCATGTAGGATTTATTGTGGATGTCTATGCAAATATTTTAGAATTTTAAATTGTTCGGTGTATGCATAAGGATACTCTATACATATAACAAGTCTTGCAAATAGAATTCATGTTGTTCTACAGGAAAAAGGGTTTAAAAGACATTTTCTATCAGTATAATGAAGAAAATAAATCATTAATCAAGGACCATATGCAATTGGTAGTTAATGCCATGAATTGTCAAAATAGTAGTCGCAAAACCTACTGATATCTGAATATAGAAATGGAATTCGTAATCAATTACCTATGTGGCTATTGAATCCCATTTGTATGTGGGTTGGAAAAATAACCTAAGGAATGCTTCTAGAGCTAAACCAACTGAAATACTATAGGATATTTGTTATCTACTTGACACACAATAAATAAAGAAACGCATGTCCTAAAATGGAGATGAAATCTAGAACTATTTAGATAAAATCGTGAATTTAGTACTGTAAATGTAATAATAAGAATTGAGGGGGTATTCAACAGGATTAACTAGACCATATTTCTTAGCATTGTCTGTATGTGTAAAAAAAATCAATGAATTACATTTGCGGAACGGATTGTTTATCGAGATTAGAGAATATAGAATATTTTATGGAAGTACATTAAGATACTTATCTTAAGACTAGGTGAAATGGTTGTTCGTGGACTTTGTTATGTTTAAAATTTCCAACTAAAATTTGAGAAAGTCCAATAATGTCTAGAGCGATCAGAAGGAAAAGTATAATGCAAAGAAAGCGATAAGGCATAAAAAGGATTGTTCTTAGTAGTAGAAGCAAACTACTAACACCCTGACTTCTCAAGATCCAGTATAGCCCGTTGTGGATTTGCATCATCACTTTGTTAAGGAAAATACCCCAACAACAATAAATGATTATTATCTTTAATTGTGTCTATTATTAGTGGGAAGAAATTTCCCCATATGTCTGACTATTCAAATAGTAATAAAGTTATCTCATGCTTTAGTGAGTTGCTAACAATGGAGATTTCTAAATAAATGAGGATTTGGCCTTATCTCTAGTTGTAATCTATAACTCTATAGGTTAGGTAGATGTACATAGGAGAAAGGGGAAAAGGGAAAAACCCTTGAACAATTTTGGCATGTGGCACCATAAATGCTGTAGGATATTTTTAAAGTGTACGAACTTCTTGATGTAACATTTTTTTAAATATAATCACATTCATAAAAAAGGGGTTTCCTCGATTGTGATATCACCACTTTCATAGAGTCTTGAACAAGATGCCATATTTATTTCTCTATTTATTTCTCTAGATAAAGTTTTAGCTATATATGCAGAGCCCAACATTCTGAAATGAACCCTTTCCTTTGCCGTTTCTACTATTAAATGGAATGGATTCCACTATTAAATAGATTGGATTGATGCATCTTAGGGAATGCATAGTAAAATAGAGTGTGATATCACCATATTTGTGAAAGGAATGAGAGAAGGGATGGAAGATAAGGTAAGATAAGGTGCTTTTATTATTTATGAGAAGAGAGTATGGGACTTGCTTTTACAGTTTAACTTTGATATCGAGATTTTTGTAGTACATTCTACTACAATAAGTTTATTTAAACTAATTTAAATATACAAAACTTTCTCATAGGCAAAGTAAGCAATGGAAAGGCAAGGAGACTAGTTTTTATTATAACAATAAGAATATCAGGGGTTTCAGATTTGACATAACATTTTTCGGAGTGAGCCATTTATTAAACATTGGAATCATATGTAGTATTAAGGAAAAATTTGATGACTTAATTAGATTTCTATTTTGGAATTTTCAATCATTTTACTATAAAATTTCATGAATTATACATTTTAATCAATCGGTATTTTATTTATTTTTAAATATATTTATATCATTATATTTCCTTCTTATAATAAAAATGTGACATGTTATTTCTAGATAAGTATGGTTAATTGTAATTATTAATAAATAATTAAATCTATTAAAATTAATTATAGTAAACAAAATTTTTGTATGCTTAACCATAAATCAATCAAATTTATTTTTACTTTATAAAATTGAATAGTAATAATCTTTAGTAAAATACAATAAATCATATTGAATGCCACAATAAAGAAATTCAACTAAAGTTAATAAATTCCAACCGCAATTAACTATAATTCACCATTAAAAAAATTAAACTCAACCATAGTTAATTAATATTAACCATAGATAATCTCAAAAACAAAAATACCTTAGTGCCACCTAATTAAATCATATTAAAGAATAATCAATTTGTAAGGTTAACTGTAGTCACATATAAATACACATAATAAAGGAAATCCCAATAAAATTAATTAAAACAAAAAAAATTAAATAAAAATAAACCATACTCAATGTAGATCATTCTGTAGAAATTGGGTTAAAATTAATCTCAATTGTTATCAACAAAAGCGACTCAAACTCACCTACACTCAACAATACTCAATTATAAACAATATGAAATTTTAACCAGTTTTCAAATAAAACTTTATCTTTATTAAAAGATGTTTCATCTACTACACATTCTCATAATTCAACACACAATGAGTTTTTATTCTCAATGTATAGATTTATTGTTGATGGTGCTAGACTTGCAGACATTTAGGGGATCTCCTCGATATGAAATCCCAACTAGAACTCAAATCGTTTGGAGTAGGAGTCTGAGAAGTGGGTGGTAATGTAATGCCTTGACCATGGTAGCATGCAAAGATAAGTATGATAACTTTGGGTGAGAGCAAGTGTGTGACCCTATCGAGAGTCAACTGCAAAGCATGAAGGTTCTGACACACGAAGGGGAATAGGAAGTGTGCCCCTTAGAAACCTGTAATAGTACGCACCTTAAAAGGAACACATGAGCGGAATGACACCAACAGGTAAAATGCAGAATAGTCCAAAAATTAAAGTGATGGGTTAATTCAAAAACACACATTCAATAGGATTTGTACAATTGCATACAAAGTAGTTCATAAGAAAACGTGTAATTTAGACAACATACATTGGTAAAGCAACCAGAATAGTCCAACTACAATAACAACATATGCATGAAAGCATGTTGGCTTTGATATTATTATTATAAGTGAAAGTTCCATCCATACATACACCATTAATGACCATTAGCCCCAATAGTGGAAAACTACAGTCAAGAACACCTGCTCCTCGAAAGAAGTATACTCGCTCTATGCTATGGATAAGTTAAGTCTCTTCACAACACCTCCAAGCTTTTTCTAAGCCTAAGCCTAGCCAAAAGGTTGGCTCCAAAAAGCGTGTTCTATAAGTTATGAGGTTTGATTTATAACAAAGCGTAGGGTGACCCTTGACATTCCCCTTTGTGACTCTTTGACTTCCTCATAACTCTTCAACTTCTTTACAATTAACTCATTACATAACATGATGAATTTTCACATTCCGCTAAAAACACTTGGAATCTCACTTACAACATATTTACAAATAATATTGCATTTTCCGCATGTACCCATGTAAGAAAAAATAGGCTAGACATAGCCTAACAAGACAAAACACTATGGCTCTGAAGTTTGGGGAAAGACTAACTCGGCAACCTCCAGTTGGTGTTTCTGGGTCACATATTGATGCCAAGCTTTTTATTGCGTGATGGTGTCCCCAAACTATTTAATTATGTATTTTTGGAAGCCCACTCTTTCCTCCTTGGAATCTGGATATATGGTCTTGGAACTTATGTCCAACTCATTTTGAAGCATGAGAAGCATGATGTTGACCTTGACAAGACCACCAATGCACTTCTACATGTTGTGTGCATTCAGCTCTATGCTTTCCCTAGTGGCCTCTCATCTCAGCTACTCTAGGTACTAATCGATCTCCCGTTGGACTTGGTCCTTGGATTCAGAAACGGTGAGGGTATTGATTGATGAGATCCTGTACTTTCTCATGATGACATCCAAACTGTTGTAAAACTTCCCATATGATGCTTGTATCTTACTAATGAATGGGGTGAGCTACTCATAGTTCTAGATCAACATTCAGACCTTCAGTTTATCCATTTCTGCCCATAACTTCATCATCTTCGCTAAGTTAAGTGGGGCCCCTTTGTACCACATCCTCCACTATTGTACACGGGCAATGGTAGCATGTATGTTCTTGAGAGTTTTAATAAACTCTTTTCTCCATTATTGTAGGCAATGCACCCATACAACTTCTTACGCTCAGTGACCAATTCGTCATAGAGCTTCCACATGGTATCACCAAATATTGATACTTCAACATGTATCACTTTCATCATCTCCCCCATTGAGAAAATTGCATTCTGCATTGACGCTCAGAGTTTCTCTGCCTCTTTCTTGGAAACCTGCAAGTTCTTTTCCAATTGTTCATTCTCAGCCATTAGGTACTTAAAATTTGAGCTTTCCTCTCCTACATAGGCCAAGTTCGATTTAACAAGGGAAGCTGGATGCTTCCTAGTGTTTGACACTACCAACATTTCCTTGATGAATGTAGGTGATGCATGATCATCCAGAAAGTGCTTCCTCTACGCCTGTACAATCCTCTTCTGCAACTCATCAAATGATAAATTGTACACATCCATGACTGGATCATCATTAAGGAGAACATTATTTCCTTGCTTGCTCCTGAGAGGTTCTGACACTAGAGGTGGTGGAAACTAAGTATAACACCCCTCCCTTGTGGATCAAATTAATACAAACCTAAGCTAAGGAAAGCTATTGATCACTTGGGAAAGCTAGACACCAAGAGATTCTTGCCAAATCCCATTGAGGAATGGGATAGGATAAACCTTTCATGATAAAGCTTCTAGATGTGATTATAGATAAGCTGGATGGATTGGAGACAAATATCCATCAAGAAAAAACATAAAAGTTGTACAGGAGATAAAGGAAAGCTTTTATGAGGAAAAACCTTGCGAGAGAGAAAGGCGAGCTTTTCTGAGAAAGGCCTAGGCAAATGGATAAAAAATCTATAATAGCAGGACGTTGTTAATGGAAACCATATCATGAAAGAGGGTATTAAATACCCATTACATAGCTCAATTGGAGGTAGTTGATCCATGGCAAGAACCTCGGCTCGGGGGGAATCAGAGGTTATTCATGGTTGGGTGGTGGCGCTCCGCTCTCAAAGTGATTTTTTCTCTCTTTTCTGATATAGTTGGATCATATGCGTGGGATGCTATTTATGTTGGTTTCTTACCCTCCATGTCGAAATTTAATTGGATATTAGATAAAGTTTCCTAGCCATGAAAATGGTTAAATTAATTGCATGCGACTAACATACATGAGTAGATGATGTTTATGAGATGATTTTAGATGCATTCATGTGACAAAGTAGTTGAAATGGTGTCATTCTTCTATTCTATGCGGATTCACTTGCATGGGAAATATTGTATGTCTACTCTTTCCTCTTTATGTGATAGAGTCATACAGCTCAGATGCATAGATGGTAGTGTTATCTGTATTAAAGTAAATGATTTCAATCTTATGCATGTATCTCCTATTGCATCAAAGAATAGAGTTAGTGGGGAGAGGCAGAGTAGGTAGCTGTTATTTCTTGGGCCATGGAGCTATCTTACTCATGATAGAATCTACATGGGCCATTATGCATAAGCAGAAATACTTATGTTCATCTTGTTGTGAGCTGAGCATATATGGATGTGTGAGACATCTATTGAATTTGAACTTGATCATCATTATGTTTACTACAGGAACATAGTGTGATTCTAATGGTTAATTGGATAAATATTTATGCATGAGACCTTGGGCATGTGGAACAATATAGTATGATGTATTCTATGGATCCAGTTATCTATGATATACGTTGAAGCTAGTTTAGATATTCTTCCCTATTGCATAAAAGTTGAGACAATAATATCTTTGATCATGTCGATAGCAATGTAATTATGATTCGTGACCATGTTAGTAGAGGTAGTTGCAAGATAATGTTCTATTAATGATTGTGTGGAGTCATCGAAGAATTTATGGTTTGCACACTATGATTCATTCTCTTATCCATTTTCTAGTTTATGCCTAAAGGTGGTTCAAGAGAATATGTAATATCATTGCTTTGATATTGTTTAGTAGTTAGGATCATGGATATAGTGACAAGGAATATCCTTGTTCATGTGATGACGAGGTCACTATACTTGTAATGATGGTTGAATCTTAATTGTAACCAAGGCAAAATTTTAAATTAACGAAGCCTAGTAGCTAATTCTCAGGGTAGGCTCAAGAGGTACGTTATACAAAGAGGTGACCTCTGGTGCTCTTGGCATAAGGTTAGTGTTTTCATTCTATGGCCCCTGTTCCAACTCCATGTAAGTCACTTTGATCAGTTGCTCAATTTTCTAAGCAAGCTTCCGATCCTATATATGTTCACTCTCCTCCTCTGGTGTTGGCTATTCCAACTCTTCAACCCGTATGGGCAATATTTCCTCCATCTCCATGCCTTAACTTCTCTCTTCTTCCTTTTCATGCTTCTGTTCCTATTCTTTCCTCCTCAGCTCCCATTATTCCTTCAGTTCTTTTTCTGCTTGTTGCGATCTCAACTTTGCTACCTGCAATCCCTGCTTTTCTCTCCTCTCCTCTGTTGTCTGTATCCTCTCCTTCCTTTTTATTCTGATGCTAAAGTTGGCTACATGAAGATTGAATTTTCTTTCACTCTGCAACTTTTTTCTCCTTGTATTATGTTAGCAACTTCCTCTTTCCTTGATCTTGTACCGGATTTTTTCCTTCTACTAGACTTACTACAATGTTAGTGTTGACTCCTTTTCTATGAATAATTAAGTGTTTTCATATACTGGAAATTTAACTTACGCTTTCTAAAATTATTCCCCATTACTTCTTTCAGTGGTCTCTCTTGAAGTAGCTCCCTTTGTTTCCATGGTACAATGGCTATTGGAGAGAAGTTCTTCATGAGTGTGGTACCTATGGGACAAAAAGGACACTCATGGCAAACAAACATTAGCTCCTGGAAATCTAACTTCATAGCATCATGAAGCAGCAATTAGGGCATATGATGAGAGGGATTTTTTAATTTTGATCGAAAAGGGTGACTGATTGACAATGGGAACTATGTACTGCACAGTCCCAACAGTTAGTGTGGAATTTTGATGACTGGAAATGCACAATACATAATTTAGTCTCGGTCACGATCTATGAGAGACTACACATTGCACATTCTAAGTGGTCAGCATGGGAGACTAGATATTGTAGTTTCATAGTGCATAGTTGGAGACAATCCAAGAGAGGATTTGCACAATTCTAGAATCTAGGGCAAAGGCCTTGAGCTCACCGATTGCGTAGTGCGTGGATTGAAGTGTGAGATCTCATCAAGGGGAAACCAAATATGCTCATGGGGAGTGTGAAAATCAAGCAGATCTAAAGGATGATGTGTTTTTGGGTGAAGACCAAACTAAGTGCTGATGCATGCATGTGATACTAGTGAAATAATTGATTAAACTGGAAGAAACTGAAGCGTGTGAAGAGAGTTGCCATGACAACGACCATTGGTGCAAAAACAGGAAAATTCATGTGACACTTGGGAAAGGCAATCTATAACTCAAAAAAACACTTCTATAAGCTAAAACAATTTAAGAAACCAAATTTGATGCAAAGAAACAAGTGAAACACCACTCGCACAAGATAAACAAGAAAAAGTGACAAAAAGTGGCAAAAGACGATAAATGCAAAACTCACCTAGAAAAGCGATGACAATGCTCTAAAAGCTCCTTGATCTCATCAAGAATGCTATAGCTTGATGATTGAATTTACAAATGTGATATAGAGGCATACATTATATATAATTGAGAAAACTAGAATTTATGATGTGCATGTTTGAGATCGAGGACAACCAAGACATTTGGCGTAATCTTCTAAGGATAGAAATGTGCCACCTTCAGGAAACTAATAATAGATACCTACTTCCTAGGGATACTTATTGCACTTTATTTTTCATTATTTTCTGGAGGGAAGCCTTTCATTCATTTCATGAAAAGATTTCATAGTTTTAGGAAGGACTGGACAACTCTATGGCTTATGCACTACGCAGTTTCTGAGCATAGAAAGGCTTATGCACAATTTCTACGCTGAGTGGATTTAGGCTTCCCTTAATGCTCTGTGAAGTTTCCATTCTCAAGGATGGTTGTCATCTGATGTTATGCAATTCTTGGGCTAAATGCTCACTATCAACTTGGACTATGCAATTCCTAAGAGCAAGGTTGGTTGTCCTCAAGGACTGGGTAGTTCTCTGAGGCAAGCCCGGAACTGGATGAAAACCAAGACATCAGATCGGCTTGTGGGTTAGATGATAAACCAAGTAATAAAAAACAAGCTAAGATGCAAAGGATGAGGCTTAAAAAGCCAAAGTAACTAGATCAGTGGAAGATGAGCTGTTGTGATTTAAAAGGGAGGCTCCAAAATGAAGCATAGGAAAACGTTTAGAGGGTGGTGGTGGTTGCTATAACATTGGCAACAGACTAGTAGAAATCCATCTCTCGTTGTGCACCTTGTCTCATGCAAAGTGAGTCTAACTCTTCCGGAAGTATTGTTCAACTCTTCAATTATTATAGCTTCTTCATTGGCTTGAGTTAAAGATTTAAACCCTATCATCCTCTTTATCGACTATACACATACCGAGCTAAGTCAAAATGACTTGTTTTGATTGGAGATGATTGGCATATTCATGCACAAGTAATTTATACCTTCAATGTTTTAATTTCATCTTTGGTGTTGCTTTGCTACCAGTAGGCCTAGATAGTAGCCCAGCGGAGTCACTTTAGGAACACACACATTGTTCGCTGCTAGTGAGCCTAGAAAATACCCCAATGGTGTTACTTGCTTCAACTCTCAACACAAGAAGCCTTTCTCTTCTTTTCCATTTAGTTTATATTTTATATTTTTTCATTTTTCAAATAATTGTGCATAGGCACTTATTTATTTCATGATATGGAAGAGGGATCCCAACTTATTGAGAGCATAAGAGTTTGTCCCTTCAGAGAAGGATATTTATATATATGTTTGGCATACTAGTTAAGTTTTAACCTCTCTCCTTAAACCATTTTACTATGTTGACAAGGGTTAACCGGATATAGAAAACTGATTATAGTAGGCTGTATTAATTAACAGTGAAAGCACCGTGATTTCACCATGAATCTCTGCGAAAAGGGATGTATTTTGCATGTAGGTATCATTGACTAGAAGAAATGCAAGATTCACATAAAGGGAGAGAATAGATAGATAACCAAGTGTTGATAGTTTTACAAGTTCCTCTTGGATTTCGCCCTGCTTTTCTAAGAATCCAAACCGATTTCATGCAGAAACTAACCTATAGGTGAAAAAGAAAGCAAGCAAATGAAAGAAGCAAGAAAAAGAAAAAAAAGGTAAGAAAGTCAAAAAATAAAAAACAAAACAAAACACTACTCCTACTCCTAACCTAAGCAAATCATAGGCCAACTCACATGAAGTGATATTTCCAATGTAGCCATTGGCACACTGGTTGGCCCATATAGGTGAAAACGTGATTAGCAAGAAATATATTCAAGAAAAACAATAGAAAAGAAAGATAAAACAATACAGACCAATACTTTTGAAGATTGAATGAATGCATACAGAAATATGAATGAAAAGAGAAAGGGAGACATTTTGCGGTTATGTCATGGTGTCTTGCCACATTGTGAACCTATTGTGCTACACAACAACCCCCCCATTTCAATTTTTTAATCTTAGTATAAAGATGCTAAATAAGAAATAGGTCCCCTTTAGGATATAAAAACCAATAAAACCTTTTGAGTAAAATAGATTTTTGATACTTTTTATATAAAATTTTCTTTATGAGTGTTTAGAATCACTCCTCACAAATCGCAATTGCTTAAGACCAATGAACATCCATTTGAAAAGTTGCAATGCGATCAAAGTCATCACAAATGCCTCATTGCAAAGTTTTAAATTGAAAAATCCATTTATAAACATGCGATGTGATATAACTGTCACATTTTGCATATCACTAATTCCGAGGAATAAGTTAGGGTATTCCGTTGAAACCTTATGATGCAATAAGGCTATCACATATCGTATCGTGCCAATCCATATGAAAACATTGAAACAATTCCGTTGAAACTTTGCGATGCGATATGACTGTCGCAATCACATATTGCATACCATGCTCCCAATAGAACTAAGTACCATATACTATGAGGACTCGCAATATAATGCTAAATCAAGTATAAAGAGAAACATGATTTGCCAAGTTTGAAACAAACCTGCCAACTCTACGTGCCAACTCATCACTCATCACAATCACAACAATACAAGGAATTCTTTCAGACATAGTGTTTGTAACTCCCAATTTTCGATATGCAATGGCTGTACACATATTAAAATAATATCGTCACTAATCACAAAATTGCAGAGTTGTGACACCTGTTCTAAAAGGAACATTGGAAAACTTGCAATGTGACATATATTAATTCGGCATTAAAGTTTACATTTTGGGGATACAGTAATGCATTTAGAGGTAGTTATGGTTACAATCCTTTAAGGATTTCATCCTTTGTGATTATGTACTGTATGAGATCTTTTTATGCGCATAACTGCTTTTAGTCTGTAATTAGTTGTATTGGCTCCTCTCAGAGTTTTTTGCCTATCACGCTCCTCTTTCTCATTTTGCACTATAAATCCAGAATCATGTAGGCAGTTAATATGTCTAAGAGAACTCAAAAGGCAAAGGCTCCCCTTACAGTGGAAAAAGGACAAGGAAAATTGGTGTTAATCTTAGATACCACCTTTCTAGGCTTTCGAAATACCTCGTGGGAAGGCATATATACATTGCTAGAAAATAAAGATCCAAAGGAGATAAAGGACGAAGCAACAGCTGATGGAAATGATAAATTAGAAAACATGCTCAATGATTTAGCCAGCTCTTTCCTCCAACGAATAGCAGCCCATGTAAAGATTCTACCATATAATGATATGGTAAGATGGGTAATCAAGAGAATTAACATAATGGATAGAGATTTATTCACAGCTGATGGAAGGATGTTTAGATCTTTCAAACTAGAAGATGTCAAGAGAATGTATCACCTGCCAAATCCCCAAGGACACTACAACAAAGCATTCCTTGAAGCTTTCGCCAAGGAGAATGACATTCGACCAAACCCTATCAAGCAATGGAGACACTTTCCTAATAAGAAAAAACATGAATGATCTGGTGTGTATTCTATGGACTCCTTGGCATCTCCATATTGTTATCTTGCTGCTATGATGTGTAGACTCTTTGGATGCCCCGATTCTACTAGATTTTCTATTGAGATGGTTGCATTGATAGAAGCAGCGATAAACTCCTTTTTCATGGACTGGGCAACTATCCTATCGGACAAAATAGCTATTCGAACACTGGATTATAGAAAGAATAGATTTTTCACTACCCGAGTCATGCTCCCATCCCATATGAGTGCTTATATAGTTGACACAATTTGTTTTAATTCTGAATTTCCCATACTAGGTTGGAAATTGACTGTTTAGGACCCAACCGCCATTCATATTTACCATAAATACTTATGAAAGTCTGAATACAAGAATCATTTATACAAGATTTGTCATGGTTTCATTTTACCTATGTTAGGTTTTTTGGCTGTGTTACAGATCCTCATGTCCTTCCACTCTACATTCCAGATAAGCTTTTAGCTAGGGAGGTGGCCTACCAGATAGTAGAAAAAGGGATGACTAGAAATTCTAAAAGCTCCAAGAAACAGTTGTGGCTTGCCTTTCCTCTTCGATGCGGCACTTACTCATTACATGATTTTAAACATTCCAAGAAAGAAGAAAACAGGACAAAGGATCTGAGTCTAGTTGTTATCCCTAAAAGGAAATATGACCCAAAGAAGGTTGCTTTCAATTTCACCACTCCGATGAAGCTTAATAAGTTACTGCATGAGGAAGATGAGTTTGATGACTTGTTTGCTTCAGCAGAATTATTCTCAACAGTAAGTCATCTGGAAAAATTCAAATTGAGTGCTGAGAAAAAGGAAAATTCATTAAATACAAGACACAGAGGTTACTGACAGTACCTCTGGATTTGTTAAGTTCTACACCAATCATTCAGCAGGCAGAACATAGTGGAGAGAAGGTAATTGAGAAGGTTTTCGAGGAAGTTGAGACAAGTGATAAGGCTAGTGAACAACTAAACATTGATGTTCACATTGATCCCATATTGATTAAAGAATGGGAGGAATTTGATCAACAAATCAAGTTAGAATGATCCCCAAACATTATCACATCTACGCCTCCTGGAACACAACGGCCCATTATTCCTGATATTGTGATTGAAGGGACACCCAACAAAGAAACAGCTAGAAAGGAGAGAAATAATCCCTGAAAATCCTTCAGGGGAGATTACATTGAATATTGAGGAGATTCCACCCTTGGATGTGTTTTACAACCCAAAACTCAGGGTTGTAGTCAAGAGGCAGAGAAAAAAGAGGAAAATAGATCAAACATCACACATAGCTCCCCAATCTGAATTTATAAATGTCATATGGAAAGATTCAGAGGTCAATCCTTCTGAGGATTTGACTAAGTTATCTCAATTTGCAGGCACATACACAGCTACTACAATTGATAAGGCAATTGAAGTGAATCAATTGATCAAAGAAAAGGATTAAAATATTAATCAGCTTGAAGAACAGTTGGCAGCAGAGAAACAAAAGATTAATCTGCTTGAGGAACAGTTAACAGTACAGAGACAGAAGAATGAGCATGTCGAAGAACAATTAAACCTAGAAAAAAAGAAAATTGACCAACAGACCATTCAGAGACAACAACAATTGTCTCAAGAGCTTGAGCAACTTAAATTTACACATCAGCAAGAAATTAAATCTAAGGAATAGAAAATCACACAACTATAATTCTCCTTGGGACAATTTAAAGATTATCCCAAGGTTGAAGAGTTTAGAAAGGAAGCCTTAGAGGCAAATAAATCTTTATCTCAACACTAAATCTACTCTACCAGAAAATATCTTTTATTGATCTGTTATGCATCATAATGACATCACTGATTGACCAAGCAATTAATACCAGGTTAGAATTTGAATATGTGGATGATAAAGTCACAAATTATCTCTCTTGGCAAAGCACAGAAGATGGAAGAGCTGCTAACTTACCTAAACTTGAAGAGTCCCATAAAGAGATATTGTGTTCGGAATGTGAAAAAATAGTTGATAAAAGTAGAAAGATCTACCTCTAGGGCCAGGGCTATAATGAATAATGTTATTGAGTTGGTGAATGATAACTTATATGGTGCCAATTTAATTTCTGATTGTTCCCCATGAAAACTTCCAAAGGCAAAAGTTTTAGAGAAGAAATGGAAGCAAGATTTGGACATAAGTAGGAACAACTCAACAAAGTACAAGGTCTTAACTGGGATGCACATTAGTCCTTTTTGGTCAAGCCACACAGCCAATAGATGAGTATCAAGTGCCTTGCTGATGCTATTGATCACATGATGCCCGAGCTTTCAGATGCCACATACGCAGGAAAGTTACACTCCAGGATGAGTCATCCTACAGAGATCCAAAACATGCTCTAAATTTGTCAGTTGAAGATGCAAGAGAATTCTTAGATGCGATGAATCTCTTCAAAGCTTATCACAATTCTATTTTCGAAACTCAAATCCCATATTTTGATGAAGGCATTTCCAACAACTCTATATTATTTCACTTCTGAATGATTTAGAATTGTTATATTGTATAAATATGTCAGCGATAAATATTAGTATGTTATGCGATATGTATTCACATTACTTTGTTTAATTTCTTAAACAAAGTAATCATTATTTAAATGCATCTTTCTATGGATAAGTAAACAATCTATATTATTATTTGTCTACTAGGAATCATCAAGAATCACATTATTATGAGATCACTCAGGTTATATAGATATATCTATATATTTTAGAGCTTATAAATTAAATCACCTATCATCTTTTGATATATTTAAAACACCCATTCATCAAATCATAGTTTATTGGGAAACTAGTCCCATAATATCCAGTCGGAGCCACCATACCAAATGGATAAGGAGCTGCACTAAGATCTGGACCAAGTGGTTATCCTCCAATGTTGGTGCTATGATTTTAGAGGCATTAACAGAGCTGAAAAGTTACAATTTAGAACTGCGAGGTTGAAAAACAAAAAGAAATAAATAAACTTTCGTTTTGCTATGGTGCTTTCCAAATAGGACTCCTCCAAAGATTGAGAAATGGGATCGTGAAAAATGGATGGAGGATGCGAAATTGTAGAACAAAAGGATTTTCAATATGTGTGATGAAGTGATGAGGAGCCTCAAAATATTCAACATTGTTGTGATCAGAGATGGAACTGAACTCAAGGCTACGAGAGCCTAAAATAACGATTAGCTCAAGCTAAATTGTCCCAAAATCTTGAGGAATTTCCACCTCATTGGAAGGTAGATCATCATAGATGTGTAGCTTCAAAAAATCGATAGTGGAAAAGTCAACATCATGACCAGCTAAATCGATGAACAGGTCATGACAGCCACAATAAAAAATTCAAGATCGCCAATGGGGTATCCTCATGATCTCACGAACCGTATATAGGGGAAGATGAAAAATGAAAAATTTCACCCCTATGTTTCCAGAAAGGAATCATGAGGAATTGGGAAGATCCATGATAACGAATTCAACCTCTCCGCAGTTAGATGAAAAACTTGCATTCCACGAATTTTGCAAATGATTGGAAGTATTAATATGATCAGAAAGTGAATTCTCATCACATATTCTTGTTCGACTCTTAACTCCTGGACATACTCATCATAAATGATATCGAAGTTTGGCTGCTCAACAACAACTCCATCCAACATCTGATCTTCATGAACACCAAAGAAAATATTTGAAATAGATGAACACACAAACTCACAATGGGGAGGATCAAAGGGACTGAAGAGTGGAGGATGAGGGGAAAACACTTCATCACACACATTGTGTTTGTAGTTGAAAATTGCGCAGGGGTTCTAAGCATGTGAGATGTGAAGAGAGCGTGATAGTTCAATAGACAATTTGTATTTTTTCCACCTCAACCAGCAACACTAGAATTGTTTGATGAGAAGCGAATGATGGGTTACTTTGAAGACCAACCTTGTCCATCACAGATTTGGAAGCTATAGCCTCACAATAATCTAGGAGTGACTTGAAATATTCTAAGTATTGAGAATTTAATTAAATTCAAACAAGACGTAGAAATGCTTCGATGAAGATATCCCAATCAACTTCATTTTCTTGAAATTCGCACCAAAGATGTACAAAACAATTGTGAAAATGGCATAACAATTCATCAGGTGATTTTCACAATTATGAATTTTTTTGGCACAGATGTTCGTGATCATATGTGCCAAAAGCATGGGAATTTTCTGTGAAAAATGAGTTTGAAAAGATAATGGATGCATCAGTTAATGTGTAACACCACTACATTATGCACCCTTCAAACATGATAATGAACAACCTAGAGGAATCATCCTCAAGGGAGATGTTGTGCTCAGTGGAAAATTGAAGAAAACATTCAATATGCTCAAGAAAGGTTGCTTCACCCTCACCACTAAAATTAAGATGTGACAAGTCATCGATTATATTCATTGACACTTGTAATTTTATATCTCTGGAAAAACATACCACGAATTTGATTGTGGAAGACGTCATGAAATGGGTGTGGAAATTCAAAATCGACTTCAATAGCTCAAATTTTCATCTCATTGTCCTTCTATGGCCGTAAATGTTGACAGTGTTGGACTTGCCAACATTCTATCTCCCCAATATGAAGTCCCAACTACACCTCAAACCGTTCGGAGTAGGAGTCCGAGTAGTGTGTGGTAGTGTAATTCCTTGACTGTGGTAGCGTGCAGAGATAAGTAAGAATGATTAGGAAAACATGATTAGAATGAAATCACAAGATAAAATGTGCAATAGTCCACAAATTAAAGTGACATGTTAATCTAGCAACACACATTCAACAATATTCGTACATATGCATGAAAGAATGTTGACTTTGATATTATTATTATAAGTGAAAGTTCCATCCATACATACACCATTGACGACCACTAGCCCTAATAGTGGAACAATAAAATCAAGAACACCTACTCCTCCAAAGAAGTATACTCACTCTACGTTGTGGAGAATCCAAGGATCGTCACAATACTCCCAAGCCTTTTCTAAGCATAAGCCTAGCCAAAATCTTTGCTCCCAAAAGCCTATTCTGTGAGTTATGAGATTCTATTTATAACAAAGGGTGGGGTGACCCTCGACATTCCACTTTATGACTATTTCATTTCCTCATGACTCTTCAACTTCTTTACAAGTAACTCATTACATAATATGATGATCTTTCACATTCAACTAATGACACTTTGAATCTCACTTACAACATATTTACAAATAATATTACATTTTCCGCATGTACCCATGTAAGACAAAATAGGCTAGAGACAACCTAACAAGATAAAACACTATGACTACGATGTTTGGGGAAAGACCAACTCAGAAACCTCCACTTGGTGTTTCTTAGTCATATATTGATTCCAAGCTTGTTACTGCATAATGGTGTCCCCAAACGGTTTTATGGTGTCCTTTTGGAAGCAAACTCTTGTCTCCATGGCATCCAGGTATATAGTCTTGGAACCTATATCCAACTTCTTCTAGAGCATGAGCAACATGGTTTTGACTTTAACGAGACCACTGAAGCATTTCTCCATGTTGTGTGTGTTCATCTCTAAGTCTTTCTCGGTGGCCTCTCATCTTACCTGATCCACATACTCATCGATCTCTAGTTGGACTTGGTTCCTAGGTTTAGCATCGATGGGGGAACCGATTGATCGAATCCTGTGCTTTCTCACCATGACATCGAAACTATTATACAACTGCATATATGAGGCCTATATGCTGCTGGTCAATGGGGTGGGCTACTTGTAGTTCTAGACTAACATTCGCTTTGTCCAACTCTACCTATGGCATCATCTTCTTTTCTAAGCCAAGTGGGGCCTCGTTATATTGCATTTTTCACTCTTTTGCATGGGAAATGGCAGCATGTATGTTCTTGAGAGATTGAACAAACTCTTTGCTCTATTTTTGTAGGCCATGCATATGGATAACTTCTTTATGCTTGGTGACAAATATATTATAGAGCTTATGCATGGTATCACCAAACTTTAATACTTTAGCAAGTATCACTTTCCTCATCTCCCCTATTGTGAAAACTGCACTTTGCATTGATGCTCAAAGTTGCTTTGCTCTTGCCTAGCAACTTGTAAGTTCTTTGCCAATTATTCATTCTTGATTGTCAAGTACTTAACATTTGAGCTTGTCACTCCTGCATAGGCCTAGTTAGCTTCGACAAGGGCAGATGGATGCTTCCTGGTGTCTGACACTACCAACATTTCCTTAATGAATGTAGGTGATGTGTGACCATTTAGAAAGTGCCTCCATTGCACCTGTACAATCCTCTTCTGCAGCTCATCAAATGATAGATTGTACACTTCCATGACTGCATCATTATGAAGGATAACATTATCTCCTTGCTTGCTTGGGACATGTTTTGACACTATAGGTGGTGGAGACTAAGATTTGATCTCTGGTGCTCTAGACATAAGGTCAGTGTCTTCATTCTATGGCTCTTGTTCCAAATCCATCTCTGTCACTTCGATCGACTGCTCAATCTGCTCAGAAAACTCCCGATCTTGCATCTGTTCACTCTCCTCCTCTGTTGTTGGTGGTTCCAACTCTTCGAATTTTATGGCTATTGTTTAATCTGTCATCGCACCTTGCCTTTTTTCTTATTGATGTTCCTACTTCTCTTATTGTTCTTTCCTCAACCGTTTTTCTTATTCAGTTCTTGTTCTTTTAGTTGTGATCTCAGTTCTACTACCTACAAGATCTCTTTTCTCTCTTCCTCTACTTTGTTGTTTGTATCCTCTGCTTCATTTTGCTTCTTCTACTAAAGCTACATGCACGAAGATTGAATCTACTTTCACTCTCTAGCTTTAATATCCCTGTATTATGTTAGCAACTTCATCTTTCCTTGATCTTATATTGGTTCCTGCCTTCTGCTACTGCTGGTGGACTTGCTGCCATGTCAATGTTGACTCCTTTTCTATGAACGACTAAGTGTCCGCATATATTGTAAAGTTAACTAGCACTTGTTCAATTTCTTCCCCAGTACTTCTTTTAGCCTAGTTTCTCTTGACGAAACTCTCTTTGGTGCCATAGTACAATGACTGCTGGAGAGAAGTGACTCACGAGTGTGGTACCTGTGGTACAAAAAGGACACTCATGGTAAGAAAATATTAACTCTTGCAAATATAACTTCATAGCATGACCAAAAAGAAATCAGGGCATCTAATGAGATGGACTGCACAATTTTACCTGATAGGGATGAGTGAATGACTATGGAAATTACTCATTGTGTAGTCCCAACAGTCAATGTGGAAACTCGATGACTCAAATTGTGCAATGCGCAGTTCAGTCTAGGCCATGACTTGGGAGACACTTTGCATTATGTAGTCTCAGTGGCAAGGCTAGGAGAATGGTTGTGTTTAATAATCAAATCTCTGAGGTTATTAAAAAGAGGTAGAATAGATATCAATTATTTGATAAATAAATGTCAAACCTTACCTCCTACGGGAACATATTCGAGGGTATATACTAGGTTCATCAAGCTTTCAAGTAACAACGTCTTCAGTTACATCCTCAATTAAAAAAACTCACTTTCTTATTGCTCTCCGGATAACCGATCCACACTTATCTATTTATTGTTAACATCTTTATCATTATTTAATAATATTACTATCCTTTTAAATCCGACAAAATGTAGCATGTTCCAAATAGGAAGAGAATTGAGAGCGCCCTCTGGTTTCGGTAGAAATCCATATATAAGAACCCATCTTTGAATGTACCATATTTCCAAGCTATGAAATCTCAAAAAAACATTTAACTCATCTCGTCAAAACAATCGAAGGGACAACGTGAAAATTCATGACATAATTGAGATAATATTTTACAAGGGTTGGGATAGTTTAGATACTCCATCTACAAGGGGCATACGTTAAAATAAAAGAGGCTGCATTTATCATGAAGTAGGACCACCGTCCCGTGAAGGCCTCGTGACTGATGACAATCCATGTGTTGTTGCAAGATGAGTTGTACAATATATATACATATAAGGCTGTAGAAATCACCAGAAACCACCAAAACGAGCTCAGTATGAATGCTGCCCCTAGCAGACTGAATCCTAGCTTGTCTAATCCAACCCAGGTTATCAAAATGTGGAGTAAAAATGTTATAACAGAAATTTGGGTCACAATGTTCTGAGACTGCAAAAATCTCTACATCGGATTGTTGATGGAAAATGTAAATCACTGGGGAATAACTCCTCTCTCAAGGAGAGCTCCAACAACAATGACTTCTTTATTCTGCCCTTTGTAAACCAATACAGGATCTGCAACCTAGTAGAAGATGACCTAAGTGATGATGTATCAACGTCGTCCTGGCTTGTATCGATACATCTAGATTTAATACACAGTTACAGCTCACATTATGTTTGAAATAAAAAAAATGTGCATGTGGAGGTCAGAGGTATCGACTATGAGAGCATCCTCTGTTCGCGACCTTACGTTTTCTTCAAGTTAAGACGTTATTGTTCGATTGGTGGTTTTTTTCCCTATTGATTGGCGTGCAGATTACCTTTGCAAATAGAACCCTAATTAAAGGTACAGACTCCTTTTTATCTGAGAGTGGGACTCAATCGAGGTCCCTGGACACCCGAGAAGAATCTATGCCTCCTAATTTACATCAAATTAGGTATGTCCCTTCCCCATTGTCATGGGTGCACTCAATTGCTCAACAATATGATGTGTCCTGCTATCTCGCCATTCCCTCATCTAACTCAACTCTCATCGATCTTTGCTTGGCGCACTGTATGGTTATATAATGAGAACTACCAGCAATAATGATAAGATTTTGATGCTAAGGATAAACACTATCCACGGGAATGTAGGGATAAGAATTATCCCACCACTTGCATCACTAGGGAATTTCGGTAGTCATAACTGTTTCGAAAATGGAAACTCACCACGCCACCGCACCTGACCCACTTCCATATCAGTGGATAGAAAAACGGTGTTGGATTGAAAAGAAAACACCTGTCCCTACGATGATTTTATCCAGAATAAGAAACTAATGTTGTTCTTTAAAGGTGTTGTTTCTAATTAAAAAAAAAACACCCGGCTCTTCATTGACTCTGAGCAGTAAGCCTTGTAAAAACCAGCACCAGAGATTGTGTTGGGGCACACCCTCTAAACATTCCTATCATGCATTCACTCACAAACTCCACTTTCCATCAATGCATGTGAGGTAATTATGTTTAGAGAGAAGGTCCACTTGTCGTCGATGCATATGACACAATTACATTGAGAGAGAAGGATTACAGATTGATCCAACCTATCCAACTTAATAATTTCTAGTTGAGAATCGTCAAATCGTTTGTACTTTCAAAGGCCAATAGATCTGCAACCACAACTAAAGAGCTAATGGCTTGAACTATCAAAAGATCTCATGTTCTCTTGGTTTTTGGAATGGAGTCGTCATCCTACTCTGTTGGCTATATGTTCAATGATTTGTGTGTGCTTGGGAAGTGTTGAGGCCTGGACTGCATATTTGATATGATTCCAAAAACCCACCCTTTTTAGAGAAATGCAGTGCCTCTTACATAGCTCCCCATCCGCATACCAATTTTATCTCCTTTGCATAGGAGATGAATCGGTTGGGTCGATTGAATATGGTGCAACGTTACTTTTGTTGACCCATCAACCACTTTATTTACATAACTAACTACTTTATTCTTACATTCATATAAACAGGTTTAATGTGAACTGTGGATTATGATTTCTTGTTGGGACAAAGTTGGTTGTACGTTATGATAGTAGTGGTTTCACTAACTCTAGTATTTTCCCCAACCTGTATCCATCCATCTCTATAGACATGAATTTAATAGAATCAATTCTAACAATTAACGTAGTATTTCGTATTAAACAAGAAGCTTATATGACATGTGGAGCACAAATGATATTTTTTGGCTTCATCCCTCACGCACTTACTTGACTTGTGGTGTAGGTTTGGTCACAGGGATGATCTTCTTTAGTTTTTAATTAATTCCTTTACACAATTTGAAAACACAATTAGTTATATGCTTGAGAAGCAACAAATATTTCACTTATTACTAAAATATCAACCTTTATCCATACCAAAATCCATCATTTTGCACAACCTCAATCTATATATATATATGTTATTGCTTCGCCATGCCCCTCCAACATATTATGTTAACATTTAATTACAACGATTATGATTTTTAATGCCTTAAGACATTACTCTAAAACTCATTGGAATAGAATCTACAACCCATCATATCTAATAGGGGCGGATTGGTCCATAGGTCGAAATGTTTGAGCTTAAAGCTCTGATACCATTTATAACACACCCCCTGAGCCTAATTTGAGAATTTCTTACTAGGCTCTCATATTTTAAAATTTGCCTTGGATAAAGTCAAGATTTAATGGTCATCACAAGTAATATTATTCTATCATTACATTAACAAATATTGTTAATGCAACCATACTCATATTCTTAACAAATGAGCAACATCAAAGTAAAGAACCCTAATACTGCATCGTCCTTCTATTCTTTACCAGATCCATGATGTGGACCTTTGGATTCATTTATAAGACTTATATATCAGATCAACCCTCAAGCATAATTTATAATTTGGAGAAAGGAACTAATCATGGCATGCAACCTAAAGTTATTTGATTATTCCACAAAAGCATTAATGGACCATTATCTTAAGTCTATTGTAGCTAGCATGGCCATGCATCATGATCATAGTCCTTTCGGCATAGTCAAAAGTGTTACTAACCTAACCTTTATTCAACATGCATAAATAACTAAACTAGCCTCGTTGGATAAAATTCCTATGATGTATAATGCATGTCATGGACAACCTAGACCATAGAGTATACAATTTGAAGCATTACACCATAACTCTTTTATATGCATCACACTCTCATGCATAAATATTTTCTGATTTAAAACATAGATATCACATAAAGTTAGAGGTGTACTATGTTCCTTCACTAAATTTAATTGTGATCAAATTTAGTTTCAATAGATATCTCACACATTCATTCATAAACAAAGTTAGTATAGGAAATTCCACTTGTGTATGTAGGTTCTACCATGAGAAACATGTGTCTGATAGCTCCTTGACCCGAGTATTACCAACTACCTACTATGCTTACCTTACTAACTCTACACTTGGATGCAATAAGTGTCACATGCATAAGAATTCAATCATTTTCATTATAAAGATAACACAAACATATATACCTCTAAGTTGAACGATTCGACAACATAAAAAATGAGGGGTACACATATAACATATCCTATGAAAGTGAATCCAACAAGATTAGAAGAGAGAACACCACTTGGAAAACTAAGCACCACCACCCAACCTAGAAATGACTCTTCTAGTTCACCCCTGAGTCAAGGTTCTTGCCATGGATCAACTGCCTCCTGTTGATATTTGCAATACGTATTTAATACCCTCCTTCATGATATGGTTTCCATTAGTTGCGTCCAACTTTTATGGATCCTTTTGTCCCTTTTCCAAGACTTTTCTCCGTAGCTTTAACTCCCCAGAAATAACATTTTTAACCCATTTTCAACAACTAGCTCATTGCGACACTGGTACCGAAGTATTCACTTCTTTAAAACAATCTAAATTGACTCACATCTCTGATCATATCCATAAATCGAGACGTAGACATCTCTTAGTCAAGGTTTTCATTCCATATCAAATTTTAGTTGAATGGTTTACAAAGTCTCTTCTTCTTGTTACCATGGAAGATGTTTCAAAGGGAGGTGTCAGCATGGAAGAGCAATTAATTTCTCATGCTGAGTACTTAGACTTTGCCTACACTCAATGTGGCATTTTCTTCGAAAAAATCCTAAATTTACCTCGCCGTACAGGTGAACCCATTATTACATCTCCTATAGGATGAGGATCTAATTCCATTGATGCTATTATAGGTTATGTTTTCTAGCAGTTTAAGGGGAAAAATAAAAATTCTAAAAATATGCAGGCTTTGGCCATACAAGATACACCATCTGAAATTGTTCCTCTATAAACTGTTTTCGAGATCAACATTATAGAATCATCTATTGGTAAGACGAAATCAACTGAGAATAAGAAGAAGGGGAAAGGTGAATTGAAACAAAATGATCCTTCAATGGAGAAACCTACCAAAACTGAGCCTACTGATGAAAAATGAAAACCTCGATATCTTTGCCTTATTTGAAAAGAGGATCACTATATGAAGGAATGCCCACATCGGGCAGAGTTTTCTAAATTCATTAAAGGTTCTCCAACTCGCATTGCTTCGAAGGATCCATTTCCACCTAAATATAGAAAAATGGTTTCTCATAACACATATTCCTCTTCCATATGACAAGATATCCTGATGATGTCTTCACAAGAAGTTATGGTAGCTATGATATCCAAAGACTATTGATCCAAGCATCCTTTTGAAAATGGGAATGAAGCTAGTTCGTCTGGCCAACCTTCCAATTCAATTCCTCCTTCTCCTTCTGAACCATTATAGATTAGGAAGCCAAATCCTAATATGATGATATGAATGTCTCCCAAAGGTGTGCTTCGCAAAGCAACTTTCAACCCACATGCTAGAGCTACACAAAATTACAACATTGTTGAAGACTTGGCAATGTCGCCTTCCACAATGTTAGCCCTAGATGTATTGCAAATGTGCCCAACACAATGAAAGATTTTATTGTCAGCCATAGGAGATATTGATCTGTAGGATTCTAACTTAATTTTCTATGATCATGAGAGTCATAGTTCGAGACTCCCTCATCAAATCGAAATCCAAATTCCACTTTTTGTTAAAACTAGATGAGTATTTCATATAGTTGTTGATTAAGGAGCTTCTATGTACATTATGTCAATTTCTTGTTGAAAGATTTAGGTTCTCCAACCATTAATCAATCACCTACCACTTTGAAATCCTTTGGTGGAAGAGGTTTTCATCCATATCAGATTCTAAACAATTTCCACATAGAGTTAGTGGGAAAAATGGTTCCAATCAAAGTTGAAGTTGTCGATGGTCAGCTAGAATAGAACATTTCTCTTGGTCGAAGTTGGAGCTATGCTATGCAAGTAATGGTATCTTCATTGTTTCAAATGATACAATTTCCTTATAAGGGAAAAAATGTCAAAGTAGATGAGTTGCCTTACTACACTTTAGACCCTTACTCTGTGGGTAGCATACCTTTTGTTGAAAAAACAAATCCTCCTTATGAAGATATTGGTGTTGGTTTACTCAAAGACTCATCATTGATGGGAACCTTTGTGATGCCTTCACTAAATTTCCCTTGTAATTTTTCCGAGGTAAACATGATTACATCAATAACTATACGGTCTCCTGATCCATTGATAGTGCTAGAGTTTTAGTTATCCTCCTATGGAAGTGAGATGCCTTTGAGCCCTTTCAAATTGGCTTATCAGGAAGTACGGTTGTTTTCTTACCTAGAATCTTCAGATGTTGATGGAGTGGATACGATAAATGAATATTATTCTCCTTTGCCTTGGTTAGAACCAGTTCCATTCTTTGATCCTTTCGATAATATGTTTCCAACTAACAAAAATATCACAAAGGTCATGATTTTGGATAAAATTCCATGGAATTATCACCATCATTGTTCATCATTTCTACCTATCCCTGAAATAATCGAGAAGGATTTTTTGAATATATTTTCACCTGATACAGTAAATAGTATAGAATCACCCATTTTAATATTTCAATCTGAATATGAAGGAAATTTGGGGAATATATCTATGAACATTGCAATTGACATCTCAGTTAAAACAGGGATTTTTGAAAATATTCACCTAGGTGCCCCATGCTCAATCTAAGACATTCAAACAAATAAGGGCCTATTTCAAGAATTATGTGACATTTATTCCTGGTCCTATGAAGGAATGCCAAGAATTGATCTAAGCATTGTAATACATGAAATCAAGACTTACCCAGATGCCAAGATTTCCAGACAACGATTACTTTTGATGCATCCAAGAAAATCTACAGCGATTAAAGTTGAGGTCGCAAAAGTCCTCAAGGAAGATTTTATGTACCTGGTTCCCTAAATTGATTAGGTATCCAATAACGTGCATGTCAACAAGAAATAAGGAACCATTGGATTATGTGTCAACTATAGGGACATCAATAAGGATTGTCCAAAAGACAATTATCCTACTCCCTATATCAATCAATTCATCGATGAATGTGCCAGAAATGAAATATTTTCATTTATGGTTGGATTTTCTGGCTACAATGAAATCAACATACTCCTAGGTAATCAATCCACTTAAGTGTGTTTTTTGTGTGCAATCTGGTTGATTGCTAGGGCTTCTTGTGTCAAAGGAAGTCATTCTTGTTGATCCATTGAAGGTTGAGGCTATCTTTAATTTACCTCCTCCTTGCAATATTCGCCAACTCCAAATTTTGTAAGGGAAAGAAAACTTTCTACGTCGATTTATCCAGAACTATGTTGGGTTGACTAAGGTAATACTTGACTTTTGAAGAAGGGTATCCCTTTTTTTTGGGATGAAGTTTCTCAAAAATACTTTCATACACTTAAATATGCGTTGACCCATACACCATTGTTACATCCTCCCGATTATCACCGATATTATTTTTATACTTAGCAATGTGTGATGCCACCATTAGTATGGTCCTAATTCAGGAAGATGCTTCAAATGAAGAGTCTGTAATATATTACTTAAGTTGTAATTTGACCGAAACCATCACATGATAATGCACTTCATTCATCAAAATATGTCTTATGACTTTGCCCTCTAGGTAGAAATTTGTTACACATCATTTTATGGCATTAGGTAAATGACCATCGGTTTGGATCTTTTTCTAGCCACACATGTCTTCTCGAACATTACCCTATAGAGTTTGAAATTAAATCATCCCAAATAAAGTGGAATTTATAGATCCTCTCATACAAAATCCTGATTTTGGCTATGTTTGCAGTTTTCTAGTCACTTATTGCGCATACATAAGGAAAACCATTATTATCTTCGTAGAAGTACACATTGTCTTCCACTATGACCTCACGTGACTTGAAGTACTTAAAAATAAAAATTAAAGTCTAGAAGAATTATTGGTAGCATCTATCCCAACCAAAAAGCTTCGAATGAGGTGTTGATCTCTCCCATCATGGAGTAACTCCCCTTACTTTGTGGAACCTCTATCCCACTAATAGTGGATCTCATCTCTTGGAGAATGGATCCATAACTTCTCATCCTTAGCCTATAAATCCATTACAGGTCTGAGGTTTGAGGGAGGATTGCTAGAAGTAGGTTTATGTTGTGGATATTAGGTTGGAAGGCTTGTCTTGCAAGGGAGAGGGTTGGAGATTGCAGAAAGGGCTTGCTACATCAAGGATACATGGTGTTAAGGCTTTTCTCTACTTTTATGAATATATGAAATTGTTATTTCTTAGTTACATATCTATCGATTTAGTTTGGAGGATTCGTTGATAACCTATATGAGTTTTGGTTGCATTATTGATTAGTTCATATGTATAATTGGTTAATTGATTCATTTATCTCTTTGATTATATGGTGTATGCTTGGATCTCTTGTTTGTCTCTATCTTTACAGATCTCTTTCAGAACATTGCAGAGAAGTTGTTGGGAGTAACAAGAGGACATTTGGAGCATCAAACAGCACATGATAAAAATATTTGATGGACTTGATCCATCTTTCATTCTACTTCTTCTAGATGATCAAAACTTTGAGAAAGGTAGCTGCAATTATGTGTTTGTTGCTAGGGTTCTTAGAAGTCTAGGTAGATCACTCTTGTACGCAAGAGGGATTTGTCCTCATAACACTCTAGAATTTTGGGTATGGTACCTTTCTCATCTCGCTTTCTATGGAGAGGACCCCCCTTCTTGCTCCATAGGTATCCAAAGAGAGAGGAGGAACTCGAGACCGTCACATGTTGAAGTGGGTCACACTAATGGCATGCCACAGGGGTAGAGAAGGTCAAATTATATGATATACTCCTGATTTCTTTGGATGTATGGAAAATCAAATGATCATGATTGAATATTTTCCATATGTAGGCATGGATTACACTCGTGATCCAGATATGCCACTACTAGCTGGGATGTAGTGGGGTGACCTACGTAAAAATTTCACACTTTGGTTATTTTATAATTTTATAATTTTTTTTTGTTTTCTAGCATCCAAAAATAATTGTGTGAAATGATAATGCAGATGTGGTCCTGATGAGACTAGCAGGTCTATATAGGTTTGATAGGCGTAGTGAGTAGTGTAAAACCTAGATGTAGCACAGGCATTGACTAAGATGGAGAACAACCTTGAGAGGTTGATAGTGGACATCTCGAATGTAAGGATTGATCACTTGCCTCTCCACTATCAAAGGCACCCTGTGGGCATTCTTGGACCTATTAGTTTGCTACAATGAATAGCTCATGCTATTGTCTGCTACCATGATCATCATGTGTAGCTGCTAGTCTTAGGGCTAGATTTTCCTTTTTGATGATGTATGAGCATGTTTGGATAATAAAGGTCACGGGTCCTCATGTTGTTGGATGACATTTTTGCAAACCACACTTTTCATAGACATTTTACTTAATCAAAACTACTACTTCTATTTTAGTCTATCTTGTAAAATATATGGATGAGTATTGTTTTGAATTTATTATAGATGTTTACAGATGTGAATGCATCAATAATCAAATGTAATGCAAGATAAATGGGAAAAGTAATAGGAAATCATAAAAATATGCTCAAAAATAATTTGTTGCACACAAAAAATAATTACGATGTACCCATCGAGAGGTGCATGCCCCCCAAGACTTATTTTATTTGCTTAATTAAATGGTACATGCATATGAAATAAATATTTATTGATAAAATCACATAAAATTCTCGATTTAAAAAGGGGCTTGTTTCTTTTTTTAACAATCTTGAAAGAGAACTATGCTGAGAGTTTGTTTCGTATTTTAGAGTGTTTTTCATAACAAAAGAACCATCTTCACAATCACTTGCTTCAGCTTTTAAACGAGGTTGACATTATAGCAAAATCATCCTCTCAAGCACTTGTTTTATTTTTAACAAGGTTGACATAGTAGAAGAACCATCCTCACAAGTATTTGTTTCATTTTTTAACAAGGTTGACACAATAAAAGAAATTTCCTAAAAGGCATTTATTTCATTTTTTAACAAGGTTGATACAGTAAAAAAACTATCCTTGGGGTATTTTATTTTTTAACGAGTTTGACACAGTAAAAGAACTATCACCAAGGGTTGTTTCACACATTCCATTTGGAATAAATAGATGCCAAGGCATACTTCCTGACCATGGCCTCTAAGAGATCATCATCAGAAGGAAGAATAACTCTCTGGAAGTAATACATGTGAAGATAATCAAAAGGGGTAAGAAAACTCATTTCACATTCCCCCATAAGGTTCCTTATTTCAATTATCGGATCTAAGTCATAAGAATTTGAGAAAATAGTGAGAGGCTCACTTGCATCGGTAACTAAAAACATTGGACTAGTGGCCACATAATTAACCCATGGCAAGGTGGATACCTATTGCATTTAAGTAACATTGAGGGATGTCGGATGACTGGTAGTCGAATCAATATCAACGAATGGAATTTGGTCAATAGTCACAATTTTCCCATTATGAGGAAAAGACATCACATGAAAGAGTGTTGATAAGACAACTTTCATAGCATCGACATAGTCTTGCTGAAGGAGAAAATTGAAATCCAAGTGGCCTTGGACTACCATTAGATAAATACAGACAATTTTACCTTTGACAGAAAATTATAGGTAACTTAGGAAGGATCCCTAACAACTCACTAATGGTCCTGTTAAAATCTAAAATATTCTGTGTAACAAGCCCAAGCAAAGGGGAACCCAAATCTTTCCAAGCACATGAGGATAAAATAATGACAAAAGCACCTTCATCTACATTTGTGCGCCATACATTCTTACAATATTCTTTCACAATTATCTAGAAAGGGGTGGAAGACGGAAGACAAGGTTCTCCTTCTGTAACTCGTTTTCCCTTTTTAATTTCAGAAAGTTAAGTCTTTAGAGCAGAGATTTCTAATTTAATATTGTTTCCTTTGAAAAGATCTAGTGTTTCCTTCTAATGAAGCATCAATAAACAATGTCTTGTTACCTGAGTTTTTGGAAGAGCTGGATCGGAGCTGATCCATGAATGCTTCACTCAACCTGGTCTTCATATCACCATCTTCCATCGCTCTGATTTGACATAATATTTTTACCTCATCTTCTTCAATTACAGCCAATAGAATTTTTTCTTTTTGAGGTTTGGAGAAGGTTTCCTTAGAACTTGAATCACTATATGACTCTGAATCAGAATCATAATGCATTTGACAAGCACATTCTTCAGATTCGCCATAGGAACAAGATGTACTTTCTGAATCTGAATTTCCTTGTATATGTGCTTGTAACTCATCCTGAGACGATGAATCAAAAGAATCAAAAGATGATTCTTCAAGTTGGTGTTATTGCAGTTGTTCTCTGATGACCATATTTTGGAATCATTCTATTATATGAGAATGCGAGCCACATTTCATGCATTTGATCTGTCCTTCTTGCTTGACTTGTTTTCCTCTTTGGACAACAACTTGGCATATATTTCCTCTATTCAGTTTGGATTCTTCCCCTTCTTGACACCTTGATGATGTATGTCCAGTCTTTCCACATAACCAACAGGTGATTTTATTCCATTTCTCTTGCTTTGAATTGTGGAGATGAACGTCAGAAGGTTTATAATAATGTGTTCTAAGCTCATAGCTATAATAACTTTTTCTAACTTTGGAGGATCAGCCTTTAGATCAATGAGAATACTTCTTACGATCTTTATAGCTTCTAAATTTATGCTTGTATTCTTTCTTGGCCCTTTTCTTTTCTTTCATCCTTTTAACTAGGGGGTCATCAATTATAAGTTTGTATCTGCTGCAGATGGACTTCTCAGTTGGGAATTTTGAAAGTTTTTCCAAAGATTTGTTTACTTTGGAACTTGTACAGAGACTTACCAGGGTCTTTGTAATGTGTGCATAGATTTCACCCCATGTGTAAGATTCAAATGGTAATTGGAAGATTTCTTGCAGTTTGATATAGTCCAAAAACCTAGATGGCAAGGCTGCAACATAAACTTGTTTCCATAGCGGATTCTTTGAATCCTTTACTTCATATATCCGTTGCATCCAATCTCTATGGAAATCTTCATACTGAGACATTTTGTGACATTTTAAATTCATAAGAATGACCTCATTTTTATCAGCAATTTCAGTTTCACTGCCACACCAATGTTCTAAGATCATAGATGTCAAAACACCTATGATATTACTGATGGTTGAGCCATCAGGATTGTGTAATATATCTCCATTTTCATCTTTGAGCACTTCTTCTTCCATTTTTGCTATCAGCTTCAGAGATAATTCTGTTTCCCACCACCTGAGTAAAGTTCCTGTAAAACATTGGATAATAGTTTTGCAGGATTCAATTTCACTTTTTCCCCTCAAACACATGAGATTGTATTCTGTATACATTTTATCAATCATCTGTCGGATTTGGCCAAGACTCAGATTGTCAATATTCCATTCTCTATGTGAGTCTGGGAAGAAAGTATGTGTTTCTGGGACTTTTCCTTTTCCTGCTATATTAGGTGCAGGATATGTATTGAACCTACTCTCAAGAGGTTCATATATAGGAAAAGCCGGAGAATCAGACTCTTTCTCTTTTTCTTCTTTTTCTTCCTTAAATAAGGAAGCAATTTTAATCTTTTCTGCAGCCTCTGATTTTGATAATGTGGCTACTTATTTTGGAAATAATGCTGGGAACGTATTTACTGTCTTGACAGGATCCTGAATCTTTATATTTCTTTTATACAAAAAAGAAGTAGGAACTGGTTTCTCTGTGTTTGATAGACCGATTCTTTCAACTTTGTCAATTATACTAGATATAAGAGTTTTAGTAGTATCAAGATGATCTACTAATTTTTCTTCTACTCATTCTATCTTAGATAAAGATTCTTGAGCATATGAACGAACTAAAAAAGAATCATACTGTACATCATTAAGGTTTCTATTCACCTCATTTATTGACACTTGAATAATATCAAACTGTTCTTTGATCTCTAATTTTTTTGCAACATTTATTTCCAAACCATTAATAGCTATATTTGTCTAGTTATTTGTTCACTTGCCTTCTAGATTCTCCCATCAATGCCTAAAGCATTATCATCCTTTTGCACTAAAGGAATGACTTTGGCTGCGTTCTGATTTTCCCCAACGATAATGGCTTTGTATGGAGGGAAAGTTGATGGGGTTTTTATTTTGCCACCATCTAGAGTAGTCCATGAATGTTTGACAGATGAGGATGAACCAGTTAATACATGCATAGGGGAAACATTATTTTTCCATTCATAAAGAGAAATGAATGAGTTATTGCTCTCCATGTAATGTTTCCAATCTTCTGCCAAATCTTTCTTTTGTTCAGGAGTATGATTTCTATCAAAATCTTCTGCTTCTAGATTTGTAAACAAATCCTAGTTTTTCATAGCTTTCATCCATTTGGCAGGCACTTCTGACTTCAGATATCTAGACATCAAAGTGAAGAATTTATGCATTTCCATGACTGAAAGTTTCTTGCAGTCAACTGGAATAGGACCAAATCTACATGCTGGAATAACACCTTTTGCTTGCTCCAGATATCCCAAAAAATATTTTGGTTTAACAGGTCTCGTTAGACTCATCATTTCTGTCAGTCTAGGGTCTTCTCCTTCAAGAGTTATTATCTCACACATCATAAGGACATGGTCAAAATCTGACTCATGTGGGAAAGGAATATCAACACATTTAGGATTGGGGCATGGATAAACAAAAGTAGAAGAAGGTGCTTCACCAGTTCTAGGATGGTGATTAATATGAATCACTGACTCAACAAGCATACTCAAGTTTACGACAGTTTGACATTTTGGACATGTAACTTCTAGGGAATGGAAGTTAACTATCTAGGCAAATTCAAATAATGACATATGTTTACAAGAAGTGGAAGTGGAACATGCGGTATCAACAATGGAAGGATCTCTATAGTACTTGGAGTTTTTACAAGCCTTTTATATACCTCTGTAATCAATGGTTGATCTTCTAGGAAATGACAAAATTGCCGAAGACTGATTTACTTTTATATCGGTAGAGGTTATTATTTTTGGAATATGAGGCTTTGGATTTTCCACTACCCAATGTTCAGGGAAATTAAGGTCTTCCCACATAATAGTCTGGTGTTCTATTTTTTGATTCTTTAGATCTGTAAAGATGACAACACTAGAATTTGATTTTCGGCTAGGAGTATGTTTTATGACTGGCCATAAAGTATTAGTATGTCTAAAACATCCTTCGAACTATATCGCAATATTATGTCTTTTTTCTCTCATATCAAACCCTGAGGTTTGAATTTGCATCTGTAAGATATCTTTGATAGTCTCATCATAGACATAAATAGAAAAATTTGGATAACAGTCAAACTGGATAGGTCCATGTGACAAAGGAGCAACAATGCCTCCAATCAAGGAATCCGTATACTTGTTGTGGGTTAGATCTCTAACAATGGACAGCACAAAAGCATTCAACCCTTGATGGATTAAAGGGTGGATTCCAATTCTAATACATCTCAGATGAAGATATTGGGTATTTAATCTCTTAGCCTCGGCTTGTAATGCTTTGGGATCCAATAGAGGAATGGTCTAAATATTATTAGCATTTTCTTGGATCTGGCTAGTAGACTCTTTAATACTTATCCTAGTAAAAGCTTTCAGGTGAAACATAGACAAATCACTATATACTTCTCATGTAGAAATTGCAGGTAACTACTAGTGAGCAAAGGGCTGAGGTTCTTCATATTCAAGTTCAGCTTGGTTAAGGACTCTACTGGAACTTGACACAAACATATCTCTAAGAGGATTTTCTTCTACACATAACTCTCTATCTTCTAATTCTCTGTAGGAAACATATTTCCTGAATGGATCCATCTTTAATATGAGTATTTGATTTAGAATACCGACTTTATGAACCAGATGTTACTGGCTCTGATACCAATTTCTCAGTAGGGGCTTTCGCAAAAGCATGCTACAGTCGCTTTCTCTGTTATCTTGGCCTTGTTGTGTTTCTTCGATTTTATAGGAAATGAGAGGGGACAAGCATTCTTGTAGCTCACTGGACATTCGGATGGAATCCTTGCTTTCGGGTAACACATAACTCTCTATCCTCTAATTCTCTGTAGGAAATAGATTTCCTGAATGGATCCATCTTTAATATGAGTATCTGATTTAGAATACCGACCTTATGAACCAAACATTACTAGCTCTGATACTAATTTCTTAGCAGGGGATTTCACAAAAGCTTGATACACTCGCTTTCTCTGTTGTCTTGGCCTTACTGTGTTTCTTCAATTGTTTTTGCAAACCATCTCCTGGTGAACTAGTGGTGAACTCAGTGTGAACCTACTCAAATCTTTCAGGGTCTGGGACCTCAACAAATGGCTACCTCACCTAACAATGGTCTGGCCTCCCTTCGATTTTTTTGGCGAACTCCTTATGGACTTCCTGCGAACTTCGAATGAAGATTGCAAGACAAATACTACCACAACAGATAATAAAAATGCACAGAGGTATTCAAATGTAGAATGGTGTACTCATATTATTTCATAAATAGATATGGATTATAGACTAAGGATTACAGAGAGAAATCTTTATTAGATATTGACTATCGTTGCATTTATCAGATTTTATGCTCTTCACAAAGAAGAATCAATACCGAAGGCTTCCTGGTAATTGATAGGCTCTGCCTCAGATCATACAGACAAAACTCATAAACATACTTGACTGACTGCTAATAGATCTGGCCTCTTTACGTTCTTACCAGTGCCGAGCACACTAATACGCAAGCTTCTTAGATCTCTAAGACTCTCTAAAAAACTCTAAAACACTCCAACTCCAAATGCCCAATGAATGAACCTTACCCTCATTTTGTAGGAAATGAGAGGGGACAAGCATTACGGTAGCTCATCGGACAGTTAGATGGAATCCTTGCTTTCAAGTAACACTGAGGTGACATCTGCACAAAGATTCGAGTCCGGAAAAATAAATCCTATGGATAATATGCTATTTATATTGTTTACAAGGTGGATGCTTTTGAAAAAACCGGACGAGAAATTATTGTCGAACATTTACAGCGTGGATGCTTTTTGTACAACAAAGCCCACGAGAAAAGCTGGCCATAATTAAGTCCCTGTGACTGGACAACATAATTACACTATGGATGCTTTTACGGATAAGCCCCTAAGAACCGTCAGAATACTTTGATTTCTGGGAATCTGTCCCTTTTATACATCAATTCGTCCCAGGCTTTAGTAAACATTCGCCTGACAATCATGGGTTTTCCTAGCACTATTTGATGTTTCATCTTAGTTAGAATTAACCATTCATAATGACTTTTCATATCTTCTTTTAAGGAATTGTTTATATCATGGAATGGTGTCCATTCATCGTACATTTCTTTAACAATTTTATATGGAATATGAAAGCATTCTCCAATAATGTGCTCAAAGCATATGTCACCATGCTACCTGCAAAAGCTTTCATGATAAATTGGGTCCATGGTAGTTCGATTGACCCCATAACCAATCAACCATTGTTGAAACTAATCAGTTTGCTGGTTTCTCTATAATAATGCAATTGTACTAAACATGAGTTTAGTATAATGTGTTTCTTCTTTGTCGTCTACATTGAGAAAGTCCCATGACAACTTTTTGTATCCTGCAAAATCATAAACAGTGTAACCAAAAATAATCTTTGGGTCTCCTTTAGGTCATGTGGTTGCACTATGAGTTCGCCAGGCCCATGATAAATTTTTGGTACGATGTATGTAGAAATATTTCTCATATATTCCACTACGGGCTCCTCCATGCTACCAGATGCCAGATATATCATGGAAATCTTGTTGTAAAGCTACTTCTACATATCTGGCTTCTCTTTTTGCATGTTCATATATTTTATCATGTATCCATTCGCTGCCTTTTGGATACACTTTCATTTCTGGTACAAGATGTTGTATATCTTTATGTGGCTATAGATTAGCATCAAGTACTCTTGTATTCCTTAGTTGCCAAGTGGGTTTCCAATTTTTCTTGTATTCTTCCCAGTCTTGGTTATCAGGAATAGTTCGAAGGACTTCTTGCTTTTGTGACCGGTCCTACTCTGTGACAATGACCATAATATGATCCTATGGTTGGACGTATTCCTGACCAAGAAAGTCTGGAAGACTGTTCTGATCTCCCTTTATATGTTCAACCTTAAAATCAAAATTAGCAAAGAGTGCTTGCCATTTAGCAAACTTTGCCTCTCCGGGCTTTTTGATGTCCTTTGTTAAAACTTTATGAAGTGCGGAAGCATCAATTCTTAATAAGAATTGTTTATTTATTAAGTAGACATCAAATTTGCTGATACAATTCCATACAACCTTGACTTCTTTCTCTATTGTAGAATAGTTCTACTCACCTTGATTCCAAGTCCTAGATGCATATTGAACAACTTGTTCAGACTCACCAATTTTTTGCTTTAACATTCCTCCCCATCCAATATTGTTTGCATTTGTTTCCACAATTTTGAAGGCATTATCATCACCAACATATAATATAGGAAGAGTTTTTACCTTGGTCTTAATATTTTGGACAACTTTGGTATGAGCTTCTATCCATTCTGGAGAAGTACGCTCCTGTCACAATTTTGATAAAGATTGCTAACATAATTCAAACATCCCAAGAACCTTTGCATTTGATTATTATATCTGATAATATCAGATAATCGGTTAGCAAATTCCAGTGCATGTTTCTGTAGAGCTATTTGGCCATTATAAGGGTATTTTCGATATGAACACACATGCAAATGCACATACGTGTTAATTTTAATAAATATAATAATATATTTTACTCTGCCTTTTTTACTTGAAAGTTAGGAGGGTGATTATTTCAATCATTTTAATTCCCCGTCAGCAGCATGTTAATTGTAAATAGAGATCCTTCCGATAGGACGTATGTTGTCATAAATGTACGGACACTGTAGATACCGAAGTAACACTGTAAAATGATATTTATTATCTGGACGAGAGAGCCCGAAGGATCACAATCAACCCGATCTGGAAATTTACAAAGGACCAAGTGGTTCAAATCATTGATTTAGCATTAAAATTATTGCGTGTCTGTAGTACAAAATGGCAGGGTCTCTTCCGAAGCATATATGATTTATGTTAACCCAAACCTATGGTGAAAATATATTGGTGAAAAAGTTATGTTAATGAAACTCTATGCTAGTAATTCCAGCTGGCAGCATGTTACTTGTAAATACAGATCCTTCCAATAGCACGCACAGATACAGATCATGAAGGTATTTTCCGAAGGATCTATGCTTATATTAACGCAAATCTATGGGAGAAATATTTATGTTAATGCAAATATATGGGAGAAATATCCATGTTAATGCAACTCCATGCGACTAAATCGAATTGGCAACGTGTTACTTGTAAATACAGATCCTTCAAATAGTACGTACAGATACCAAAGACTATGTTGTCATAAACGTACAAGAATGTCAAGAACAATTTAAAAGTGCAACCTAATTGTTAAATCACTGGAAGCTCTTTAGCTGTCTTGGCATGGTTGGGAAATATTTTTAACGAATTTGTCGGTTGCATTTTCAGTTAAAACCACCGCAAATGTGAATCTTTAGACTTACTTCCTATTTACTTAATTCTTCATTAACTTTTCGAATTTCAACCACGTATGTGCGGGTAATGAGATTAACACAGTGTTTCGTAAGGTTTCTTATTTATGTTCAATATCTAGTGACCTACATACCCACGTGTCTCACGTTTTTTCAAAATATCGAAGAATACACCAGAGGGATATCGGGCTTCTAAAAGGAGGAGCAGATACAACCTTTGTCAAAATAAAGAGATGACGGCCACAGTGAAGGGCGTCTCAAAAAATGAACATTAAACACAATGACGGCCATAGTGAAGGGCGTCCCAAAAAATGAACGTTAAACACACTTTTCACATTTCAGATGTTACATTTAACCAATATAAAATACACTTTTTATTTTTTATTATTATTAGAAATGAGTAAAATAAGCGAGAAATAATAATAATAATCACATATATAGTAACAATATATATAAATGATATGTGCTATAAAAATTAATTGGCAAAAAAAGTCAATGATAAAGTGATTATTATTATACGGCTTAAATTTAGCCACGCCTTCAATTTAACTTAGTGTTTCATCAAAAGCATTAAGTTATCAAATCACTCTTTAGTATACTAAAGAGACACAATGATGTAATAAATTTTATTTTCTTACAATTCAGTGTCACATATTTGTAACATACCTCTTGAGCTTAATTTGAGAACTTTTTAAATGTTCTCTTTCTTTAAAATTTGTCTCAGATAAAGTCAAGATTTCGCTGTCGTCAAAAGTAATATTATTCTATCATTACATGAACAAATATTATTCATGCAACCATACTCATATTCTTAACAATTGAACAACATCAAAGTAAGGAAGTATAATATTGCATCCTTCTTCTATTCATTACCGGATCCATGATGTGGAATTTTAGATTCATTTATAAGACTTATATATGAGATCACCCTTAAGCATAATTTATAATTTGGAGAAACAAACTAATCATGGCATCCAACCCATAAAATTCTTTGATTATTCCACACAAGAATTAATTGAACATTATCTTAAGTCTATTGTAGCTAGCATGGCCATGCATCGTGATCATAGCCCTATCAGCATAGTCAAAAGTGTTATTGATCTAACCTTTATTCAACATCCATAAATAACTAAACTAGCCTCATTAGATGCAATTCCTATGATGCATAACGCATATCATAGATAACCTGAACCATAAACTATACAATTTGAAGCATTACGCCATAAGTATTATGCATGCATCACTGTCTCATGCATAAATATTTGCCGATTTAAAATAGAGATATCGCATAAAGTTAGAGGCGTACTATGTTCTTTCACTAAGTTTAATGGCAATCAAATTTAGTTTCAATAGATATCTGACACGTCCATTCATAAACAAAGTTAGTATAGGCAATTCCACTTATGCATGCAGGTTCTACCATGAGCAACATGTGTCTGATAGCTCCTTGACCCAAGTATTACCAAACACCTACTATGCTTCCCTTACTAACTCTACACTTGGATACAATAAGAGTCACATGCATAAGAGTTCAATGGTTCTCATAATAAATATAACACAAACATCTATACCTCTGAGATGAACGATTCCACAACATAAAGCAGAACACATACAATATATCCCATGCAAGTGAATCCAACTAGATTAGAAGAGAGAACAGCACTTGGAAAACTGAGCACCACCAACCAACCTAGAACTGACTCCTCCATTTCACCCCTGAGCTGAGGTTCTTGCCGTGGATCAACTGCCTCCTGTTGATCTCTGAAATGAGTATTTAATACCCTCTTTCACGATATGGTTTCCACTAGAGGCTTCCTGCTTTTATGAATATTTTTATCCATTTTCCTAGGCTTTTCTCAGAAAATATCGCCTTTTTCTCCCACAAGGCCTTTCCTCATAAAATCTTTCTTTTCTCTCTCGCGAAGCTTTTGTGTTTTTCTCAATGGATATTTATCTCCAATTCATCTATCTTTTCTAGAATTGAATCTAGAAGCTTTATCATGAAAGAATTATCCCTTCCCATTCACCAATTGGATTTAGCAAGAATCTCATCTCTTGGTGTCTCTCTTTTCTAAGTGATTAATTAATTTATTTGATTTAAAAATGAAGTATTTACTTTTCTTGTTACAGATTGAACCTAGCGTTTCTGAGCTTAGGTTAGCAAATTTTTACATACAAGGGAGGGGTGTTACATACTCCCCCCTTAAATTTGCACTGTCCTCTCTGTATTACTACATCTTATCATGTTATTTCCTTGTTCACAGGTAGTTGTTTCTGAATTTACAGGCTCCCTGATCCGGATTTAAATAGGAACACAACAAATTACAGATATAACCATAAATATAGAGATGCAGCATAAATAACACTTCATTTTATTAATGTAAAATATGGAAATATGCCTAGTAACAGAAATTGAAATAAACTAGTTTGGGTGATGGTAGCTTATCCCTGAGAAGAGATGTGGCGGCTACATGCCTCTGAAACTCAGGGCCTTTTTATTATTGAACAATAAGAACAAACCCTAAACAACCAAAACCCTAACCTGAGGAGATGTAATGCCAAGAGTTTATGGGCCTCGTTGGAGTTAGTTGGACAACCAACTTCCTGGGGTCGTGACTTGGTCATATTATCTCTTCTTGACGCGCATGGTACCCCGTTGGAAATATCTCTTCAAGGACTATGATGGGAAAGACAATTTTATTGGAAAATAGATGGCTATAGATTGCCAAAGAAACATTGTTTAGGGCCTTAAACCGGCTCCAAAAGTTTGGGGATGGAAGGCTGTGGACTCAGCGAGTTTGGTGTCCAGCATCGACCAAAGACTGGACCAAAATGTACTAAAGAACCTGTTGTCCCAATCTGAGATGATAGTTTGTGGGATCCCAAAGTGTACCCACACTTGTTCAAAGATGAGTTCAACATTGTTGTGATATTCTTCTTGTAGGGCACCACCATGGTCATCTTCGAGAACACATCGACAAGCACAAAAACATAGTCGTTTTCATGTTTGGTAGAAGGAAGGTCTCACATGTAATCCATGGAGATGGATTCCCAAGGTCGACTAGGGGTAGGCAGTGGGGTATAGAGGCCTTGATTCTTGATGGTCGGTTTGGCAATGGCGCAGGCAGTGCAGGATCTGATGTACTTCCTAACATCCCATTGAACATTCAGCCAATAGAAATTCTTCTATAGTTCAACCACCATTTTCTCGACCCCAAAATGCCCAGCAAGTCGAGTGTACTGTGCTTCCCAAATAATCTTGCAACACTCACTTGAAGGAACACAAAGGTTACCCACATTTCATAACAGGGCATCCTGGATGTGAAAATCTAGGCATTCAATAATCTTTCACATCCTGAAGATGAACCACCATTGCTGGTTGGAAACGTCAATCAACAAGAAACCTAATGTGATGAATCCGGAAGATGATCTACACAATTATGAAGTTTGCAGAAACCTCAAAGATAAAAATCTGGAACACACTAACCCTCCAAGAGTGTCTAGTATGTTTGGCCGAATTCTGGGTCGCTTTTGTAGAGAAGTGGAAAATCAGAGGTCTCGTGCCCACAAGAGTTGAGCACGGTGGTTAATGCCATGATCAATGGTCGACTGAGGCAATCTGCAATATTTTGGTGCTTCCCTTCTTCTACTTGATATTCAAATGGAATTTTTACAGGTATGTCGACCACTTTTGATGGCGATCATTCTGCAACTTCCCTTGCATCTGTATGAACTGCAGGGTCTGATGGTCTATGTGGATGACCGTTTCCTTCCCCAAAATGTAATGCTCCCATTGTCGGCAGACTTACTCAATGGAATAGATCTATTTTTCATAAGTGGGATACTTCCAAACTGTGTCTGAAAGTGTCTCACTGTGATATGCCACTGGATGCCTGTGTTGAGTAAGGATTTTCCCAATAGCATAGTCAAAGGCATATGTCTTGATCTCAAATGGTTGTTGCAATTATGGTAATGTGATCACTAGTGTCGAGTAGAGGTGATGTTTCAACTCTATGAATTTCTTCTATTGAGGTTTAGACCAAAAGAATTTTGCTTTCGCTCCTCCCTTGGTGACTTGACTCAAGGGCCAAGTGATATGAAAAAATGCCAACACCAACCTACAGTAGAAGTTGGCAAGACCAAAAAGTTGTGGAGCTCTATCAAACTTGTTAGAGATGACCAATCCCGAATGACTTGGATATTAGTTGGATCCATATGCACCATGTTCATCAATAATGTATCCCAGATACTGAACTTGGGTCATGCCAAAAGTGCATTTCTCCAAATTGGCACATAACTTGTGTTTCCGCAATGTTTGGAGAAATTGTCGGATGTGGTGGAGGTGCTCTTCCCAACTTTGGCTAAAGATCAGGATGTCATCCAAGTATACCACTACAAAGGAGTTGGTAAATTCTCGTAAGATGTCTTCCATCAGCCTCATGGAGGTTTTAGGAGCATTCGCCAGACTAAAAGACATAACCAACCATTCGAAAAGGCCCTCCTTAGCTTTGAAGGTAGTCTTCCACACATCAGAGGGTTCGATTGGTACATTGTGATACCTTGACTTCAAATCAATCTTGCTGAAATATTTTCCCCCTTCAGTTGGTCAGGAAGGTCATCAATCTGTGGGATTGGGTACCTACTCTAGACAGTGATCTTGTTCAGTGCTTGATAGTCAATACAAAGTCTCTAAGTCCCATCCTTCTTCTGTACCAACACGATCAGGCTCCCACAGGGCAATGAACTTAGTTGGATGTGACCTTTCTGCAACACCTCCTAAATCCACCTCTTGATTTCATCATTCTCGAGAACAGAGCACCGATAGATTGATCCATTGGGTAGTGGTGCACATGGGGTCAGATCGATAAAGTGCTTGACCTGACAGTGCAGAGGAACCCTTACAGGGGAGGTGAATATGTCCTCATACTCCTCCACAACCTTGTCCATCTGTAGTTTTCATACGCAGGGGCCCTGTTTGGAGGTTGTGGCCACCGTCTTCTTCTTTCCCTAACGGCGTATCATCAGGAAAATAAATTTTCTAGTTTTGGAGATGAGCTTACTGCATTATTTTTCAGTAACCAACGAGATGGTGGTAGGTGGTGCTACCTTCGGTATCCTCTACAACATATTTCCCAAACTAACAATAACAACATGAGTCCTTGATTCATACATAGCATGTCGCTTCCACAAGTATGTTTGCCTAATAATACATCACAAACATCAAGGGGAGAAACATCACATAATACCTCATCAGTGAAGGCATTGATGTTGTAAGGAAGGTGACATTGCTCGTTCACGTGAAGATCCCGTCCTTGGTGAAGCCACCCAATGGTGTACAGTTGGGGATGTGTTATGGTCGGTAAGCCTAGCCACTTCAAAACCTTTGCCAAAATGAGATTATTTTGGCTTTGGCTGTCGACAATGAACTGTAGTGGGGAACCCTTTACCCACATCTAGGAGTGGAAGAGGCACTCCTCCTCTAGATCTTCAGTTTCCTCCTTCTGGATCTTCGTTGTGGCAATAATGGTGTTGGGCTCTACATTGATAATCTATTTCCCTTTGTCATTCCTCCTGTTGACTTATAACTCGGAGTCAGAACATGCATCTGATTATGAAGCCTTCAGCTCAGCCACGAGTGACTGCTTGGCTTGAACTCACTTGTGTTGTGAATGGAGCTCTTATGGAACTCGCACCACTTTCCCATGTTCTTCTTTGGCTTTGCAATGTTGTTCTCTGCTTGCGGCTTTGACAGGTCTTCCTAGGCCACCTCGCCTTGGCTTTTTCCTTTGTTTTACAGTTTGGGGAACCCTTCCCTTGCTTTGGATTCACATATCCAAAGTCTCACTTCTTTTATTTAAACTTATGCTCGATCTTAACAGTGTATCGATACGATGTGTCGAGCGAGGAGAAGTCTTGGAACTCCATCTCATCCTTGATGTACCTCTATAGGTAGCCACGGTATTTGAGTAACAAATTTCGCTCAATTTTCTTAATACCCAACTTTGTGCAAAGGGTATGAAAAATATTGGTAAAATCCAACATGTCTTTGTCCCTTCCCTGCTACAGCGTGGTCCACTTTATGTATTTATCCTCATAGCTTCTAACATCATATTCCTGCTCCTTGATGGCATCCTGAAATGAATTCCATGTGGGTGCAATTGAAAACATTGAGGTTGTATTTTCATCCTTCTACTCGCAGTAGGTTTCCACCCAGTCGTTGACATGGGGGGTGGCTTTGAGGAGAGCGAAAGTAATATTTTCTCATCTGGAAAAATCATGAGAGGAAAAATACCCTTCTAGCAGATTTAACCATTTATCTACAGCTTATGCATCTATCTGACCCTCAAATGTTGGAATGTTAAAGTCAACTTGTACCTTAAAGGGTGTGGCACTTCCAAAGTAGCTGCTGGAAGTAGATGTGTCGCCCCTAGGTAGCTGCTGAAGGATCGAGGCAAAGTTCTCCATCATCACATTCCCTTGTCACTCGACGGCCTATACAAGCAAGATTTTGATAGGATCTCCTACCCGCTCATCTTTCTTTTCGTCCGCCATGGTAGGTTGTCGAGATTTGCGAGGCTAGTCCTGCAAAGGTTCGATGAGTTCAAACCCTAACTCCTTATATTCCGAGCTCATTGGGGACATCCAAAGAAAAAAAAAAGAAACAGAAGACCGCTCTAATACCAATGATCCAAATTTAAACAGGAATGCAAAAAATTAGAGATATAACCATAAATATAGAGATGCAATAGAAATAATACTTCATTTCATTAATGTAAAATATTGAAATATTCCTAGCAATAGAAATGGAAATAAACTAGCTCGGGCGATGGTATCTTATCCCTGAGAAGAGATGTGGCGGAAACACGCCTCTGAACTGCCTTAGAATGAGGCTCAAGGGCCTTTTTATTATTGAACTATAAGAGAAAACTCTAAAAAACCAAAATCCTAACCCGAGGAGATGCAACCCCAAGAATTTATGGGCTCCGTTGGGGTTAGTTGGATAGCCAACTTCCTGGGGTCGTGACTTCGTCATATTATCTCTATTTGATGTGCATGATACCTCGTTGGAAAGATATCTCTAAGGACTACAACGGAAAATATGTTTTATGAAAAATTCAAAGGCAGTAGATTGCCAAACAATTGTTGTTTAGGGCCTCAAAATCGCTCCTGAATTTTAGGACCTGAAAAACTGTTAAAAATAGTAAAATATACTACAATTAAAGAAACTGGAAAAATGAAGGAAACAATGGTGGGGGTCCAAGTGGAATTGGCAGGTGGCCACCAATATCCACTTGGATCATTCCTCCCCCCTTAGGAAGCAATGGTCCCCATTGCATTGAGTTCCTCCACGAGATGATGAAACTTCTGCTGAACTTGGTCCCTCGTGAGCCACTTTCCCTGGTGAAGGAGTTGGCCTGCTTCGACAACTCGATACAGTTGGATCTTATACGTGCAGGTGTGCTTGATTTGCGTGTCCATGATCTGATCAGCTGAAACTTGTTCCATGCAATCTAGATTTAACTCTATTGGTGTGAGTTGTTCTACAATGTCAGATGTATCCAGTAATGGTGGAAGGTATGGCCTTAAGTGGTCAACATTGAACACTGGGTGCAGGGCAAGGAATGGGAAAATGTTGAGCTCAAATGAATTGTATCCAACAGCCTAGGTAATGGTGTAAGTACCATATCAGAGTAGTATGAGTTTCCGATAGGCTCCAGTAAGGCGTTCCTTTTGTAAATGCAACCAGACTTTTTCGCCCACCTGAAACTTGTGTGGCACCCGATGTTGATCATGTCATTGCTTGTACTTGGCATTTGATTTCCCTAGAATGCCATGGACCTACAAGAGGATATGTTGGATGCTCAATGAAGATGTTTTCCTTATCTATTTCGGATAAGACATGAGCCGAATCTAGCTGACTAGCTACAAATGTCATTGCCACTTCAATGGGACATAGTGGCTGGAATCCCAAGTCCACCTGAAAATGGATGTGGCCAGTCAAGCTGTGGAGAGCCCAGTTATAGCTATTTTGAAAAAAGGGGAGGCTCTCATCCCATGTGTGTAGTTGCTTTGAGTTGTACATGTGTAGAATGTGTACGATCATCTTGTTGACAACCTCTCTTTGGCCATCAGTTTGGGGATGGAACGTTGTGGAGTGAGTGAGTTTGGTGTCCAAAATCGACCAGAGACTGGACCAAAATGTACTGGGGAACCTACTGCCCCAATCTGAGATGATAAACTGTGGCATCCCAAAGTGTACCCACACTCGTTCAAAGAAGAATTTAGCAGTTGCTTTTGTTGTGATATTCTTCTTATAGGCCACCATAATGGCCATCTTTGAGAACCTGTAGATAACCATAAAAACATAATCACTACCATGTTTAGTAGAAGGAAGGCCTGACATGTAATCGATGGAGATGGATTCCAAAGGTTCACTAGGGGTAGGCAGTAGAGTATAGAGGCCTTGCTTCTTGATGGTCGGTTTGGCAATGGCGTAGGTAGTGCAGGATCTGATGTACTTCCCGACATCATGTCACAAATTCAGCCAATAGAAATACTTTTGTAGTATTTCCACCATTTTCTCGACCCCGAAGTGCCCAACGACTTGACTGTAGTGTGCTTCTCAAATCATCTTGGCACTCTCGCTTGAAGGAACACAAAGGTGACCCACGTGGCATAACAAGGCATCTTGGAGGTGAAACTCTAGAACATGCTCACCCTCCAAGAGTATCTGGTATGTGTGGCTGAATTCTAGGTTGTTTTTGTAGAGAAATGGCCAATAAAGAGTCTCGTGCCCACAAGAGTTGAGCATGGTGGTTAACGCCATGATCGGTGGTCAAATGAGGCAATCTGTAGCATTATTGGTGCTACCCTTCTTATACTTGATATAGAAATCAAATTATTATAGTATGTGGACCACTTCTGATAGCGATCGTTCTGCAACTTCCCTTGCATCTGTATGAACTGTCGGGGCTATTGGTCATTATGGATGACTGTTTCCTTCCCCAAAATGTAAAGCTTCCATTGTCGGCAAGCCTGCACAATGGAATACTTCTCTTTGTCATAAGTGGGATACTTTCAGACTGTGTCTCAAAGTATCTCACTGTGATATGCCAATGGATTCCTGTGTTGAGTAGGGACCACCCCAATAGCATAGTCAGAGGCATCTGTCTTGATCTCAAATGGTTGTTGCAAGTCTGGTAATACGAGCACTGGTGGTGAGCAGAGGCAATATCTCAATTTTGTGAATGCCTTCTATTGAGATTTAGAGCAAAATAATTTTTCTTTCGCTCTTTCCTTGGTGACTTGACTCATGAGCCAAGTGATATGAGCAAATCCCTACACGAACCTGTGGTAGAAGTTGGCAACACCCAGAAAGTTGCGAAGCTTTGTCAGAGTGGTTGGAGATGGCCAATCCTTAATGACTTGGGTCTTGGTTGGATCCACATGCACCCCCTGTTCATCAATAATGTATCCCATATTCTAAACTTGGGTCATGCCAAAAGTGCATTTCTCTAAGCTAGCACATAACTTGTGTTGCTGCAGTGTTTGGAGAACCTGTCGAATGTGGTGGAGGTGCTCTTCCAAACTCTCGCTGAAAATCAGGATGTCATCCAAGTATACCACTACAAATGAGTTGGTGAATGGCCACAAGATGTCATCCATCGGCCTCATGAAGGTTGCAGGAGCATTCTTCAACCTGAAAGGCATAACCAACCATTCAAAAAGGACTTCCTTGGCTTTGAAGGCAGTCTTCCATGCATAAGAGGGTTTGATTAATACTCGGTGATATCCTGACTTCAAATTGATCTTATTGAAATATTTTGTTCCCTTAAGTTGGTCCAGAAGGTCATAAATCTATGGGATCAGGTACCTATTCCGAACAATGATCTTGTTCAGCACGTGATAGTTAATACAAAGTCTCCAAGTCCCATCCTTCTTCTGTACCAACATGATCAAGCTCCCATAGGGCGATGAAATTGGTTGGATGTGACCTTTCTACAACAGCTCCTGAATCTGCATCTTGATTTCATCGTTCTCCAAAATGTAGCACCGATAGATTAGTCAATTGGGTAGCGACACACCTAGGGTCATATCGATGGAGTGCTTGACCTCACAGTGCAGAGGAACCCCTATAGGGGAGGTGAAGATGTCCTCATACTCCTCGATGACCTATTCCATCTGTAGTTTTCGTGTGGAGGGGCATTGTCTAGAGGTCATGGCCACCATCTTCTTCTTTCCCTGAGGGTGTATCATTAGGAAAAAAAATTCCTGGTTTTGGAAACGAGCTTACTGCATTATTTTGCAGTAACCAAAGAGATGGTGGTAGGCAGTGCTACCTCCAGTATCATGTACAACTTATTTCCCAAACAATAACAACACAAGGCCTTGATTCATACAGAGCATGTCATTTCCACATGAATGGTTGGCCTAATAATACATCACAAGCAACAAGGGGAGCAACATCACATAATACATCATCCATGAAGACCTTGATGTTGTATGGAAGGTGACATTGCTGTCTCATGCAAAGATCTCGTCCTTGGTGAATGATCTGGAAATGGGGCTCTTAGGCTTCTTGTTTAACTTACAAGAACCTCTCCCACTTCCATGGCTTTGAAATTTTCCCAAGTCTATTTTATTAACCAATGCAGATTTAAGAAATTCTTGAGATAGGTGTATTCTTGTGTTTATTTTTTACTTTTAAGTGTTATAATTACCATTGTTTATGCTAATATTTTAAATACAAAAAATAGAAAATAATGCAGCAAGTAAAACACACACATAACAACAATATTAGTTTGGAGTTCACCCAAAACTCTTGGGCTACGTCTACGTGAGCTCTAATCAACTCAGTTCTTTTACAAATCTTTGAATCAACTCCATCAGTTTACACAGAACACGATGGGCTTACTTTACCATCTCATCCATGGCTATGAAGCTCTCAACTTTCTGGCTCTGGCTCTCACTTTGGCTCTGGGCTCTGACTCTAGCTTTGGTTCTGGCTCTGGCTCTTGGCTCTAACTCTTTCTTTGGGTCTTTGGCTTTCGCTCCTATTCTGTCTCTCGGCTCTGGCTCTGGCTCTTCGACTCTGGTTGTGGCCCTCTGCTCTAGCTTCTCTAAATTCTTTCGACATACACTGAGCTTTCCCTTTGGATTCCTCATCATTCAAACTGTTTTGGGCTTCTCCAAGCTGCCTTTGTGCATCTACTCTCAACCTCTGGGTGCATATCATAAGCTCTCTCTCAAGCCCCCTGCAACCTTTAGCTCTCTATATTTTCAGTGCTTAATTTCTCAGGCTCTCTACCCCTTTGCTTTCTATCCAGCCTTCCATGTTCTTGTGGCTCTCTGTAGCTCAATCATTCAAGCTCTTTGTCCCTTCCTCATCCTGAGGAAACATCCCCTGCAATCGTCCCAACCTCTGGAAGCTCTATGCCTTCTATCAGCTCTACAGTTATGGGATGTACAATGTGAGCTCTTGGCTCTATCAACTCTCATGTTGTGTGGCTCTTTGCTCTGTTGTGAGCTCCCTGAAGAAAACTAGATTTTCGGTTGGCCCTCTGGCTTTGGAGCTCTCTCCAACTTTTACAGCTCAAACTCCACGAGTCTGTTTTCTTATCATTAGTCTTTTATCATTACTTCCACCTCAATGTAAACTACAGGAAAGAAGGACAAAGCATTATACAGGGTACTATGCAGAAAACTATGAGGAGGAAAGGCAGCGCTACAAGGTACATTTCGGAAGGCACACCTAATCCACTTAAGGAAGAAAAAGAGCCGTAGAACTCTTCTGAGGCATCTATGACATATTTCTCATATACAGCCATGGTTGAATGGGTACTGAATGATGCTAATACCAGAAACAGACAGTTTAATTCTCAGGGCCAAGAGCTCATGGAATCACTATTTTTACAAATTTTGAGCTTTATACCGAATGAGAGAAAAAGGCGCAAGATGCAAAAACCGCATCAGGGAAGCCCGGATCAAGAAACAGAGGCAGTTTCCGATGCGCGATTCGCATAAATCACTAGGAAAAATTGCTCGAAAAGGAAGGTCCCTAGTTACTCAGTCACCTGCGAGCCCCGAAAATTGCAAGAAATCAGCGATAGAAACAAACTAGATATAGAAGACTGAAGGAAAAGCAGAAGCAGTCCAAGGGTTAACCAAGTTGAAATGGGATTTTTACCAGGTATACATGGTAATGATACATAGTCATTGGATGATTCTCAAGTATATCATCAATTTTACTGAGAAGATAATGCTAGCTCTTGCCGATTCTGTTTTCTTGACTCAACCAAAGACGGAAAACAGTCAGCCGACTCCACTCAGGAAAATACTGAATGCTTGCGACATTAAGGAGTAGATTTAGAAATATTTAGAGAGTAGATTTAATTTTAGAAATAGTTTTTCTTAGAAAGAGGATGGTCATTTAAACTGAATCGTCAATTTCTGTAAATAAGTTATTTAGTTAGTAGTATTTAAACCCTTCTCATGCATTTAGAGAAGCGTCCAGAAATTTATTAAAAACTTGTCCTCAGATCATGCACTTTTGCACCCTCAGAGGAGGTTTTGGTGAATGAATGGAACAGGGTTTATTCGATATTTGCATTTGATATTTGCTACTGATGTTGCACTTTTGTACTCTTAGTGGATGTTAAATCAAGGAGAGATAAATAAATTTTCGCTTGAAGTTCATGAGTAGGATTAGTTATAAATGGTACTTTTATCTCTTAACCATTTCTGCTTATGCGTTAAAGTGATATTCAGTTTTCAGTTGTTTATGTATTACAGCATGAATGTTTGAGTTCTCATTTGGCACTTTTGTATGGTGATAACTATTTGTTTATTTGTTTATGTTTAGTGTATGAATAGCTTA